>JAFEMH010005495.1:0-161177 GCA_022495995.1 Adenophora triphylla var. japonica
GGTATATGGTATAGGGTATAGGGTGTAGTGTATAGGGTGTAGGGTGTGCATGTGGGTATAGGTGGGTATGGGATATAGGTTATCAGGTATATAAGTAGTGTGTGTGGGCATAGGTATAGGGTATAGCGGTATGGTGTAGGGTATAGTGTATAAGGGTAGTATAGGGTATAGGATATAGGATATAGGTTATAGGGCTATAGTGTCAGTACTTGTAGGGTATAGGTTTATAGGATTTTCACATTCCATGGCCATAATTTAGGCGTTACATTAGGATTTTCACATTCCATTAGACTCATTACATTAGCTATCGTTCCATTAGATGGTCCTTACCATTAGCTCGTCGTTCCATTGGATGCGTTACAGTAGCTGCTGGGCATTGCATTAGCCGTTGCGTAATATCGGCGTTGCATTGGATGCGTTACAGTAGCTATTCGCGTTGCCATAGAGTGCGTTATATTAGCTCGTGGCGTTACCGTAGAATGCGTTGGATGCGTTACGTGGGTCAGAAATGTAGTAGTATACTCCTTGCATTAGTCTGGAATAGTTTCAATGAACATGTTCAGTTCACTTGTCCTATAATAATTGTTATAATTTTCTATTTCGTCAGTTTTTTTTTAAAAAAAAAATTGTATTTCTAAAAAAAATATAATATAATTTTTTTAGTGATATAAACATAATACAAGCAAGTAAATAGGACTATCTTTATGAAATAGTATGATAAATCAAACTATCAAAGACAAAAAGTATTTTAAAATAGGAAATGTAATTTTTGGTGTTTAAATTCTAAATACTTCAAAGTTTCAAAACATTCCATCAAGATAATTCTAGAATCCAATTATTAGTCGTTGTTTCATTTTTTTAATTTGTTGTTGTTGTTTTAATTTAATCCCTTCATCCAAAAATAAATTACCAAAAAAATATATTCACATTTGATCTGATATCAAAAACAAGTTTGATTTTTTTTTTTGTTTTTTTTTTATTTTTTTTTTTGAGACGGGTAGTAAAAGTTTTCATCAGAATCTTTTCTTATTAATAGAATAAAGGATGGTTAGACAAAGTCAATTCACACATGAAGAGAGAGAATTAATATGAATGACTCATGTTTTATTATTAACATTGTATGAATATATATATACAACCTATAATTCACTAATTAAAAAAATATATAATTATAAAAATAGAATGAATACTATTACAATAAGAAATTATAATAATACAAGAAAACTATTATAATAATAAAACATAATATATGATTATAATTTGATATATATCTGCATGCCTACCAGGCAATATGTATGACCGATGTAGAGAATTCAATGTTGTACATAATTTCCTGAAGGTGCTTGGTGAAACGGCGTTGTGAAGAAATCATTAAGTTGATGTTTGTTGTTTATTTTATGTCAATAATAAGCAAGAATTTTGCGACCGCAATGACAAAAATATAAGGAGGAGATAATAAGGGATAAGAGTAAGAATTGTGTACAAGTACTATGTTTTGCAATCACAAATGGCAGTAACTTTTTGTCGCAACACTTGCTACATTTCGACCTGATGTAATAGCATCTAATTCAACGCCCAGAGCTGATGTAACGCATCTAATGCAACGCAGGAGCTAATGTAACGCATTCTAATGTGACATCCAAGGCTAATACGTCACGGCACAGTTTTGATTAATGCAGACGGCTTTTGATCTTAGCGTTACATTAGATTTTAATGGCGTTACAGTTAGATTATTCTAATGTAATGGCTAAATTGGCTAATGCAACGCCAAAATAATTTCCTCTTTTTTTAGGCGGGCTTTAATACTTTTCCCAAATTAATATTTCCCTCATTTTTTAATGGGAAAAATTGAAGACACCAAAAAACTCCGTTCTCTATCTTACTTCCTTATAATTTCTCACTCGATTCTCTAGCTCTTTTCTCTCCTTATTTCTCTACGAGCAAATCCCCTCACCTTCTCTCTAGAACGAACGGCTGCCCCACCTAGCACTTGTCGTGGCGGCGCCGTCGCTTGAGTTCCTTACGAATACGGTAACGCTCTTATATAACTTCTCTCTTCTCCTCTTCTCTCTTACCACTCCCTGATTCAATCTCGTGCCACCTAAACCCTTCCACATCCCATCCAATTTTTGATTTTTGCCCTAAATCTTCCCTCATCTGATTTTGATTTCCCCCAATATTCATGCTTACTAAGTTTCTAATTTTCATGAAACCGACGAAGGTTGATTAGAAGACAAGGGTTGAGAAACAAAAGTGGAAATCAAGTTGTGTAAGTTTATTGGGTTTCCCCACACAGAATGCCTAAGCTAGTGTCAGTTTAGGGCATCAATTCTTTTTTCCTTCATTGAGAGGAAACATCTTAGATATGCAAGTTGTGTAATTTTTTGTTCTTCGAGTTGTCAGTCGATTAAATACGAAGTTAGAAGTTAGGAAACTTGAAATTAGAGCTTGACCCCTCGACTTATGGAGTGATTATTGTTTGGTTTATAGCATAGTAATATTATGATGGATGAGAGGGTTAAGGGGGCGAGAGTGGAAGTGGAGTGAGACTTGGCACATTGTTGATATCACAAAGGTGTATAGTTCCATGGGAATTTATAGAGTTTGACTATGAGTTCTATTCATCTTCTACAGTCTATCAAAACATCTTAACCCAACATAGAGGCAATAAACCATCATAAAGCTTTCGAGACTAAGGAGTTAGCTTATTGTGCCTTGAGTTTTGATCTCCAATTTAGTGATGCTCTACGAGGAAAGATGTTAGTAAAAATTTGTTCGATTTATATTGACCGAGAGGGAAATGTAGTAGTGCGCTTACGAGAGTTGGTGCACGTGAAATGGGTTGCGGCCAGTTAGACAGAATCTTCAGGGCGAGGCTGCGGGTTAGCGTAACACATCCCTTGTACTCCCCGTCTGGCATTTATATTGACCAAATTTCATTTTTGACAATATCATTTTTTTGGTAAGTTAGGAATCAAAGACGACATAATTTCTACTTATATCTCAAAACAAGTTAACTCTTTACTTGATTATCTAATACTTGCTTAGAACAAGATGAGATTTGAGTCTGATGGACAACAATAATGGAGACAGAAAGGGAGCAAACCCAGAAAGCCCGAGTCAGAATTTCATTTTCTTACTTTAGAGATTGAAATTTCTTAGGGATACTCTTAGAAACAACTCCTATCTTAAAATCTTTAAGAACTCGAAGCAATGCTTATTAAATGGTAATTGCTTTCATCCAAAAAGGTAGAATAATTACTACTAGCATATGCATTATAGGGAATGTCTTCACTAGATAGGAAGAAAATTTTTGCTCGTATGTAGCTTGAGAAGCACTTTTAGGAAGCAAACAGCTTTATGCATGGCGAGAGGCGAAGCGTATGTTCTTTACTGCCAGCAAGGGAAGCAGAGATATGTGCGAGGGCTTTAGTAGCCACGGCTTGCATTAAAGCACAGGAAGGTTAGTTTATTTATTGATTGCACTTTCTGGAACTAGAAGTTTCATTCTACCTCCTCAAAGAAACCTTTCTTGAGATATTATGAGAAACAATTAAGTTTTTTGATTCATTTATTGTATTTTGCAGATTGCTTTGCTCTTAGCACGGATTACATACGGACACTTGCACACATGGAAGAGCCCATTGGTTGTACTACGAAGAGAAGGCGAGAGGTGTGTAAGATTCTTACGTAGGACTTAGTTGTTTTAAGAAAGTCATTATGGTCTAGATTCCTGATGCACATTTTGACATCCCTTTTGTGGGTACACTAGAAACTAAGAAGTATCTACTAATAACTTTTTTCGAATCATGAGATGGACTCATTTTAGAGAAGAAATCATGTCTATCCAGGGTGACTATTTCTACTCATCATTTTCGAGTCTCGGCCTTTGATGCGTTAGTTCGGGTGAGAAGTTAACACAATCATCACTTTATTCTCTTTTCCTAGAAATAATGCATCCCCCTTTATATAGATGCATTAATATTTGAATGGTTGGTTTTCATTAATTTCCTTTAATGAACAACAGCCTAAGTATTTACAAGTTAACGTTTTTCCCTTTATTGTCTTGAAGCTGAACATGTATTAACTTGAGCTGACTTGATAGATAGCTTAGAATTTAGCAATTTCGAAGCAGGAATGGCCTACTTGTTGAAAGAGTGGGAAAAAAGCTAAAAGCTCTCAAATGCGCAATCTTGCACAAGGATTTGATTCTTTATCTTGAAATCCTATAGTTTTGTCTAGTTCAACTCGGTTATACATTTTCTAAGTGTTATTTTAAAACCCAACTTTTACTGTTTTGGTTGTAGAATTATCTACTTTTATAGGTCGTTTGTTACACTGCCATCCCGGTGGCCCGAGTTGGAGATGGGCTAATTGGCCTCTTGACTTCAAGAGAGGAAATACCCGATCTTCTCAAAGAGTGACTGGAATGCCAATTAGAAGCTTGAGATTAGCAGTTTCGGCTCCTTTTTGTGCTTCTTAACTTTGGTTTCTTCTTGTAGTAATGTATCTTATGCTAAAATCATTTTCTTGCCGTTTCTAATTTTTTTGCAAGCTTGATGGCAGTGATGAATCTTGTAATCCCAAGGGGACAGCAATAAACTTGTTTTTCCCCAAATAAAAGAACTCCCGCAGCTAAAATTCCTGTTCTAGGAGCATGTGCGGGTCACGATAAATTTTAAAATGTCAATTTGTTCTTATTAATGGATACCTCCAAAATAGAAACATCAATAAATTGAGATCTTCAAGTAAAAGCTAAATTTTTTAATGCCAGATGGAATTTGCCATGTTTATGTGTTAATAAGTTGGCCGGGCACATGGACATGTCGACTACAGCATTATCGTGGATGCGAAGACGGAATACCCTTGGCGGCCTGTGGCGCTATAGGTACTAATTGCTTCCCACGCTTTTGAACTTGATTTTGGTTTTTAGTTTTTTGTATTTTTTTTTGTGAATACTATTCTTCCATGTTTGCCATTCCCAGGAAACACTTCTTGTTCATCGGGACTTGTCAACTAGTGGTGGCCTTCAAGAGCTTGTTAGAGGGCTAGAAAATAGAAGAGTGTCATTCTTTATGGTGGACCAAGAGTGGCTCCTTTGTTCAATTTACCAACAGCTGGATTAATAGAGAGGGAAGCTGATTTAATCGTGTACTTTGTTTTTCTCTCTTGTAAAAGGAATATGAATTTGCATCTCTATGTGTTCGATACGTACGTGTTTTTAATGCTGCGTAGTCTCAAATTGGATCGAGACGGAGGAAGTGGGTTTTGAGATAATCGAGGTTGCAGTGGAGGTTGGAAGCTGGGCACACCCATCGGGTATACTTATTTCAATGTTTTCTGAAGTATCTTATTTCAATGTTTTCCTAAAGTATATTATCTCTTTATTGAAACCATTATGTAAAACATAATGTAATTGGAATATCAAGAGTTCATATATCTTTGGTGTCTCTTGGACAAGCACACATGTTCATCTCTCTCTTTCTTGCAAGCGCTTCATGTATGAATTCCTGAATTGCAGACCATTAGGAGATCCCCCAAATGTGATAATGAAGTCTTGTACCTTCAAATGTGATAATGAAGGTTTGGTCATCCCGGAATTCATATGTATTTATTTTCAAACAGCTTGTTAGTTTCTTTTCATTGTGGAAATTTACTAATTTTCTCATTTCAACTGGATCCTTAATAGCAGAGTACTTTCTTATTTTATTAGATGCATTATGTTGGATTTTTGAATCTGAAGATATGAATGTTCTTTTGGGAAAAGGAAGTTCACAAGTTTAGTGGGTTACAGCTTGATTGGCAAGCCTTGCTTCCGGGTGCGCGAAAGCTTAACTAAATTACAGGTTATAAAATTTAGAGCACGAACTTAGCACTCACTTAGCAAATTCCGTTGTACATGTATACACACACCCAAATGCATATTCGTATACATATATGTATATATATATATATATATATATATATATATATATATATATATATATATATATATATATATATATATATATATATATATATATATATATACACACATATACACACACACATATATACATATATATCGGGTATCCTTACGCTTTATACAGCTCACCCCTATGTTTATAGCGGGGGTGGATGAAATGGAAATGTTAGAAAATGTTTACATGGAGCCTCCTGCTTAAAACACTTTAGACCTAATTGCCAATAAAGTTATCGAGCATTACTAATTTCATAGAGCCCTCTGCTTTGTTTCTTTCACCATTAGATTATCACATTACCACTTAGGGCATAGTTCCTAGAAGCCTTCTTTCTCATAGATCCTATTCTATTTATCTTAGCATCATATGAGCATAGGAAGCTGTTTTAAGCAATCTTCTTGTTTCACCGTGCGTAGCAATCATCGAAATTAAAGTTAGAATCTCTAAAAATAATTCTGAAGTTGGCTTGTAAATGGTTACTTATTTTCATTGTTGAAGTGCCACGGAGTGACCATAAAATATAATGTTCATTGTGATTTACGTTCCAATTTTGTATAATTGGAAGTTTAAAGATTACGATGTTGTGCACTGTATTAAATGATGGGAAACATGATTAGAGCTCCTAGATGTTTATATGGACATTTGATGTTTGGTGGTTCATTGCCTTCAATGATGCATATGGCTAGAAAACCCGCTAAAATTTAATGACATTGAGTGAAGAATTCATTATATCCACAGATTTGGCTCTCGATGTTTGGTTCTAAATGTAGTCATGCTTTCTACAGACATATGTTAGATTAGGTTGACATATTGCTAAACATATTGCTAAACATTTGGTCGGTAATCTCACAATGGGATGACTCGCTTGAATCAAGTATACCTAGTTAAGCATCAAAGAAGTACACATAAGATTAGTGCCTTAATAAGAAAAATTGAAGGTACAAGTCTAACACCAGGCTATGAAGAACAAAACTAAGGAAAAATACAGCGATACCTCGTAAAAGCGCAAAATAAATAATAATTAAAAGACATTACCGGAAAATCGGTAAATAATTTTTAAAGTTTCCAGTAAGTGTATACACTTCACTATATCCTCTAATTGTTAGCGAGACAACGGCCTTGAATTTCCAGTACAAGAAAATCTTACAAAAGATATAAACGTTATTACAAGAGTGTATTCGACCTTTCCAATGGAAAAGAATACACATGACAAAAGACATTGTCTTGGAACCCGGTACATATCCGCACGTACAAAGGATTCTAATGCCAATTATTGCATTATTTAGGTTGTGAAGCTTTGGAACTCAAGTTAGACCACTAGAAGTGTCTAGTTTGTGGATGTTTGTGAAGCTTCTTGAAAATGAAGTCTATTGTATTAAATAAGGCACATTATGAGTTGGTAGTTAAAAGTAGAATAACCCTAAATATATTCGTTGCTACTAGTTGTAAATGAGAATCTGTATAAGAACTTATGGATGCTGACTCTTCTATACCAGATGGCATGGAATAAAAAATTCATTGAAGTCACAGATCTATTATTTGTCATTAAAGTCACAGATCTATTATTTGTTTACAACCATGTTTTGTTGTTCTAATTAGTTGTATTTTCACTTGCAGGTTCATGGTGGAGGCTTTCTTTTGTTGGTGCATCTTTTGGTGTTTGTAATTACTATGTGTCGATGACACAAAACTTGTTATGTAATTTTGCCACGGAACTTATCTACTTTTATTTGTTATGTTAAAAACTTGTTAGGTTATATTATGTAATTAGTATGTGTCGATGACACGTCATGTGTACATATATATATTATCTTTTGGGAATGAAGTTTGTCAATACATGTTAATTATCATGTCAATTAATTTTTTATATAATATTTTTTGATTATTTAATTGTATATATATTACTATTAAATAACAGCAGCCGTTACATTAGGTGTGCATCTGCTTTTTGGCATTACATTAGATATTCAATTACTTTTTAAATTGGCGTTGCATTAGGTACTCATCTACATTTTGGCGTTGCATTAGGTGTTCATATAGTTTTAAAATTGGCGTTGTATGAGGTATTCACCTAATGCAACGCCAAAGCTCTGGCGTTACATTAGCTTACTATGTCGTTGCATTAGACCTAATGCAACGCAAGAGAATGCAACGGCCATTTGGCGTTACATTAGGCCTAATGTAACGGTTTTTGGACCCTAATGCAACGAAAATTGGCGTTACATTAGGTCAGAAATGTAGTAGTGCAATTAAGATAATTTTACGTCGCAATAACGATGATTTTACGTCGAAATGACGACGATTTTACGTCGCGATAACCTTTTTTTTATTATTATTATTGGGATTTAGGGATGGTTTCTGCTGTTAAGCAAGAATAAGTGAAAAAATTAAGAAAGAGAAAATTTATTAAGGGGAGATATAATACTCAACATTGACATTGAGGTAAGTGAAATATTTAGAGAGGAGAAGTATTAAGTGGAGAATGTTATATTTAAAAATTTAGAAAGATAGAACGTATCGATCAATTTGAGAAAGACAGTTAATTTGAGAAAATAATTTGAGAGAATTATTAAATTTAGAAGAAGAAGAGAGTTAAGAAAAAGATAGAGAAGTACATTTAGAAGGTTAGGATAAACAAGAAAAAGAAGAATAAAGGCCTAGGGGTTTAGTGGTTTGACCATGGAGGAGAGAGTTTAGTGGTTCGATCATTGGAGAAGAAATGTCGAAAGATTTTTTTAAAAAGAAGACGGAGAGGGAGAGGGAGAGGAGAAACGATTGGTAGAGTGGCGAAAGCGAATGGTGGTGGGTTTAGCGAAGAAATTCTATTATGGATTCATGCTCGAACACCTTTAGGAAGTTAATTCGTGCATGGGAGAGAAAGAATTGGTATGAATTACTCAGGTTTTATTATTTACAATATATGAATATGTATATACCAAACTACAAACCAATAATTAAAAATATATATGTTTATAAAAGAAGAAGTAATACTATTATAATGATAAAAAATATAATATATTATTGTGATTTGATATATCTCTATCATTTATCTTGTCAACAAAACAACTTGTTTAATTTTTTAAAGTAATTAATCATTATAAGATTACTTTAAAATAAAAAAAAATGAAAACCCATAAATCTATACAAGGCCTAAATTTTGACTTAATTGGGAGGTGGAGTATAGACTGGGTGATAAACTTTAGGTGGAGTATAGGCTGGGTCATATATTTATGGAGAAAATAAACAAATAGAATCCATATCTATTTGAGGTTTGTCTTAATTTTAATATTCATCCCCTTCTATAGTTATATATATTTTTTTAGTTGAATTTTTATTAATAAATAATTTAATATATTACAAAAGATCAATTTAAAGTGATAGAATTGCATATAATGGAATACGAATCCTAAACTCTTCGTATGAAAGAGTTATCGAATGACGGTTGAACAACAAATCTTTGACTAAGTAGTTGTACTTGAAATTAAAGTAACTCTATGATATTTGATCATAATTAAGAGTGTTGTGCAATTAAATGATCCAATAATCAAGAGTAAAAATGGACGGGGTTAGTTATATTGCCTTGCTGTATGTTAATGTATTTTTTGTAATTTTAAATAAAAAGATTATTTAAAAATATCAGTCTCACTGAAAATTGACTAACTTTTTCAAAAATTTGACACCACTCCTACAAATAAGTTGCTCCTCTCCTGCCTAAGACCATCCACTATGGTGACTCTCCAAGTGAGAGTCACCCCCAAATAAAAAAAAAAAAAAAGAAAAAGCAAAGGAAAGTCACGAAATGGAGTGACTCCGGGCAATCGGCCAACCGGCGGTTGACCCGGTTGTGCAATTTCTTTTTTTTTATTTAATTATTTTGATTTTGTATTTATATAAATATATTTTTAAAATTAATATATTTTATATATTAATTTTATTTTTAAAAGGTTGGGTTGGGTTGGGTTAGTTCAAGTCCTTGATGGGAGTATAAATTATATAAGGTTGGGTTGGATTGGGTTGGGTGAGAGAAATTAATATTTTATTTGAGGTTGGGTTGGGTCAGGGTCACTGATGGAAATATTTTGTTTTCTATTTTATGACACGTGCATAAGAGAGGAAGAACAACTCTTTGACAGAAGGAAATATTTTGTTTTCTATTTTAAATTAAATTAGTATATTTGGTAAGTTGATTTTATGACTTTTTTGAAAAAATTTATATTGTCCTATTATGAAAATGACATGTTAATATGTAAATATATTTTGTTTATGTACATATATTTAGACTATGACTAACTTAGCTACTAACAAATCTCTTTCCTTGTGAGTGTGTTTTATATTTTCTTGCAGGAATTGAAAACTACATATGAAAGAGTTTGGATTCATGAAGATCTTCTCAAGATGCCTATAAATACAAGACTTCAACACATTGAGAAGACACGGCTTTAGAGAATTATTTGGAAGACAAATACTTTTGTACTTCACGGTTCAAAATAGCATTTTAGGTTGTGAGTGAAGGTTGTGTCTTACATCCGAACTCACATCTAGTTTTTCATCAAGTTTTTTGTTTTACTTCTGATTAGAATAGGATCTATTTGGGAAAGGGAGATTGTTCTTATCGTAGAAGGTGATTAGAACTTGTTTAGTATTTTAATATTTTCGTTTCACTTATTTGTGTTTTTGTAAGCAACACAGTTTTAATAGTGAAAAGCTTTTTTGGGCGTATGCCTTGTTTGCTGGGATTAAAACCAGTAAAGGTTTATAATTCTTGTGTTTATTTATTTTATTCCGCTGCTTATTTGTGGATATGTGGACAGTTGTATCTCACATCTATACTCACATTTGTGTTCTGTTGAGTTGACTAGGTTTTCTATCTACACGAAACTTTCAATTGGTATCAGAGCCAGCTCTTGAAATATTACTGAGTGTTGATCCAGAAAGTGTAGTCACAATGGAATGCCAAAATCATCAAAATAGGCCTCCTGTCTTGGATGGCACAAATTATTCTCTTTGGAAGTCTAAAATGCATAATTACATCAAAGGCATTGATGAAAGGGCCTGGATGTGTATTCTTGTGGCCTGGCAACCTCCTACTTTGGAGAAAAGATCGAAATCAGGTGTTGGTGAATCCATCTTTGAAAGAAAACTTGAAGAGAGGTGGACACTTGATGAAATTCATGCTGCTAACTACAATTCAAAAGCAATGGGTGATATTTCCAGCCATATTTCTGGAAATATGTACAAACTTATAACTAATTAAAGTATTGCTAAGAATGCTTGGGATATCTTGCAGATGCAATGTGAAGGAATTTCAAGTGTTAAATCTACTAGACTTAGGATTTTAATAGACAAATTTGAAATTCTGAGAAAGGAGGAGACAGAAGATATTGTCTCCTGAAATTTGCTAAAATTCATGAAATCTCTAATGAATGCACTAACTTTGGTGAGTCTATCTCTAATGCCAGACTTGTAAGCAAGATCTTAAGAACTCTACCTGAGAGGTTCAACATTAAAGTGGTTGTTATAAAGGAGACTAATGACACAAACACAGTAGGTTTAGACAAGATTGTTGGTATTTTAACTGTGTTTGAGCTAAACCTTGAAGCTCAGAAAAAGAACAAGGCCATAAGCCCTGCCCTCAAAAGCTCAGCTACTGTTCCAAAGGAACTGGTTGAACTCTCATCAGAAATTGACTACTCAAATCTTGAGGATGAGGATGTGGCCCTTATCTCGAAAAAATTCAGTTCTATACTGAAAAAACAAGAGAATAAACAAGTTCCCAAATAGGCCTTCTCCTAGTACTATTGAAAAACCAAGGTCTAGCACTGAGAATGGTTTCAAAAGGACAAATCTTGAGAATAAGAAATCCTCTAATTCTGTGCAATGTAGAGCATGTTGTGGCTTTGGTCACTATGCTAATGAGTGTGCTAACACACTCAAAAAGAAGGGAATGAGCTTAACTGCTTCTCTAACTGATAGTGGGTGCTCTAGGCACATGACAGGAAACCAAGATGTTCTAATATACTATAAGCTAATCAATGTGGGAGAGGTGAATTTTGGTGGTGGTGCGTAAGGTAAAATCATTGGAAAAGGAACCCTAAATGTTAAGGGTCTCCCAAAATTGCACAATGTATGCCATGTGGAAGGCTTGAAAGCCAACCTGATTAGCATCAGTCAGCTATGTGATGATGACCTCTATGTGAAGTTTGATAAATACTTGTGTGAGGTGTTTGATAAAGAAAATAAGTGTGTGTTCACTGGTCCTAGGTCTGCTGATAATTATTATCAATTTGGTGACAACCTTTCTTGCCTAAGCTCCAAAGCTAATGATGTCAATCTATGGCACCAAAAACTAGGGCATGCTAGCAGCAGAAAACTAGAGGAACTGTAAAGGTTTGATGCTATAAAAGACATCCCTAAACTGAACTTCAAGAACACTGATATCTGTGGTTCCTGTCAGAAGGAAAAATAAACAAAATTCTCACACAAAAAGGTTCAATAGTGCTCCACATCTAGGTGTTTGGAGTTGATACACACTGACTTGATGGGACCTATAGAGGTAGAAAGCTTTGGTAGGAAAAAGTATGCTTTTATGTGTGTTGATAACTATTCTACGTACACATGGATAATGTTCTTAAGGAAAAAATCTGAGACTATAGGAGAATTCAAAAACAGGTATAAAAGGGTCAGAAATCTTTATGGCCTTAAGGATGTGAGAATCATGTCTGACCATGGCACTTAATATGAGAACTCAATATTTACTGCTTCTGTAACTCCAAGGGAATTACCCATGAATTCTCTGCACCTATCACTCCTCAACAAAAATGGAGTTTCAAAAAAGAATAATAGAACCTTGCAAGAAATGGATAGGGTTATGCTAAGTTCTAAAAATATGTCCAAGAAATTTTGGGCAGAAGCTTTGAATACTGCTTGTCACATTGGCAACATAGTATTCCTCAGAATTAGAAGCATTGTGACACCATATCAATACTTCTTGGCAAGAAACCCACTCTAAAGTATTTTCATGTTTTTGGGTGTATATGCTACATCCTCAATGATAGGGAATACCTGTCAAAGTTTGACTCCAAGAGGGACAAAGCAATATTCATAGGATACTCCACTAATAGTAGAGCTTATAGGGTTTTTAATCTGACAACAAAAACCATTATGGAATCTGCCAATGTTGTTTTTAATGACTCGCTTGATCTTAACCTCAAAACTGCTGAGGATGATGTTTCAGGATGCTTGTTGGACTGGAAAAATACAGACACATATGCTTTGGAGGACAAAAAGGATCCTGATACTGAAACACATGCTGAAGCAGAGAAGGATATGGGCAAGGATGTAGATACATCTGCATCCACATCTGCACCCACATCTGTCCCCACATCCTCCCAAACTCCTGAATCTGAGGACATTTCCTCTGAATCTGATAGAGATGATACTCTATAAGGTAATATGGATGGATGTGTGGATAGGTCAAAGGATATTCCATCAAAAATCCAAAGGAATCATCCCACCTCACAGATTGTGGGAGATGTGCATGCTCAAGTAAGAACCAGACAAAAAGAAAAGGTAAACTACAGAGAGCTTGCTGGTTTGTGGAGTTGCTCATCAGCATACTCCCAAGTAAGTTTTTGCGGCTATGTTTCAAAGATTGAACCTAAGAATATTACTAAAGCATTAAAAGATGTTGACTGGATTCTGGCCATGCAAGAAGAGTTAAACCAGTTTGAAAAGAATGATGTCTGGACCCTTATCCCTAGGCCCTCTCATGGAAATGTCATAGAAACAAAATGGATTTTCAAAAATAAAACTGATGAGAAGAGGGTAATTACTAGGAATAAGGCTAGACTTGTTGCTCAAGGTTATACCCAAATTGAAGGGATTGATTTTGAGGAAACCTTTGTTCATGTTGCCAGAATTGAGTCCAATAGACTCCTGTTGACTGTTGCTTGCTACCTCAAGCTCACTCTTCACCAAATGGATGTCAAGAGTGCCTTTCTAAATGTGATATTGAATGAGGAAGCCTATTTAGAACAACCTAAAGGTTTTGAGGACTCCAAGTTTCCTAACCATGTGTACAAACTGAAGAAAGCTTTGTATGGTTTGAAACAGACTCCTAGAGCCTGGTATGGTAGGTTGACTGACCATTTACTTCACCTAGGATTCAAGAGAGGTGAGGTGGACAAAACTTTGTTTGTGAGGAAACATAAAAAAGAGATACTTGTGGCACAAATCTATGTGGATGATATTCTGTTTGGATCAAATTCTGATTCTATGCTAACTGCCTTTGTGGAAAGCATGACCTACACATTTGATATGAGTATGGTAGGAGAGTTGAACTATTTCTTAGGCCTACAGATTAAACAATTCAAAGAAGTCATGTTCATCTCTCAGTCCAAGTATGCTAAAAATCTTGTGAAAAAGTTCAATCTTGAACACTCCTCACATCTCAAAACGCCAATAGGATCTTCCCAAAAGCTCAGTCATGACACAAATGGCGTTATGTAATCATCTGTATCATTTATTATAAAGAAAGTTTATTTTGTTCATTATATGTTTACATGTTTATTATATTGAACTACGTCCCTAGTTATTATGAATAACTAGTATAAGTTGGTAATGGATAATCATAGAGATGATTATATGTATGTGATGCACGTTACACTTATGGATACTTGCTAGAGAACAAGTATTGGACATGACCTACCGATGAGATTTATGACATGGTCAAGAGTCGTATGTGTCATGGTTAAATCTCATGATAGTAGTCATTGAATCCTTTGTCCTGAGATTATCATCGTCTTCCACATGATTTCACGTCATGTTTGATGTAGTCTAACACTATCTTTAATAGGATAGCAATAAGGGTTATGTTGGCACAATTGGATTCATGTAGGGAAGAATGATAAGTAAAGATGGGATTTGTCCCTCTCTTTGTGAGAGAGATGTTTGCTTGGGCCCCTCGATGAATAGTGTTGATGAAATGTATGGCCATACTCAAGATATTTGATAGAGATCAAATGCACTTGGATTATCAACATATTCGGAATCGAGAAAGCATTGAATTGTATGAGTTAACATGGACCATGACTCATGTTCAATTAGACATCGTGGACAAAGGGATTGCGACATTTGATCTATCGAGAAAATCAAGCTTTGATGTTATATTAATTGGGTGGATATAATGGTTTGCTAGAAACCACTTATGTCTTGTGAGGTCGATGTTTCGACTCACTACCAACATAAATATAATTCCTATTTGGATCACACACAAAGAGCGAATTTGATTCTAGCTGAAAATTGGGAATTGGAGTTCTGGCTTGGTCTGTAACGCGACCTAGTTTGCCATTGGCAAGACACATCGTGCGGCATACTTTGCCTGGCACGACTCGTGACCACGAGCACGACTCGTGACAGAAGGAATTACTCGTGACAAGAATCCGCACGAGTGAATTTTTCATCACGAATCGTTGTACGACTTGATTTAGGCTTGGGCACGACTCATTCTCTTGGGCAAGACTCGTGCCAGCGTCCTGGTTTTGTCCGTACGCGATTTCCTTGGTGAAAAAGGTTTTGGTTTGGTCAAAGATTGCCCCTAATAGTTAGGGATTTATATTATGATATAAATACAATTGTTTGGGTAGCCAAAAACACATGTTATTTTAGGGTTTATGAAACACTAAAATTGAGATCTAGATTATGAATCAAAGATCAAAACACTCTAAGTAAATTTCATATTATTAGACATTGATTATTGAAAGGTGTTTCAATAATCGGAAGGATCATCTAGCAATCGAACAAGAAGTGTTCTTGGTTCGTTTTCGTGTGGATCACCATTAGAGGGAGGTTACTTTATCTCCTAAAGCTTGAAGACCTCCATTGTTGATTCATCACCAAGGTAGAACAAGGAAGAAGAAGATCCAAGTTTCATCAATGGTTCAAACATTCAAAGGTTATTCATCGATTCAAATAAGATTTGAATCTAAGATCCGTTTCCGAAAGATCAACCTAATCGCATTAAGGTATGTAAATTATATTTTATGGTTTTAACTATTCATGTTAGACGGATTAAAGGGCTAGGGTTTTGCTTGTTATTTCTAAGACTTTCGCTGCGTTTGTAACCCCAAAACCCAACAGTGGTATCAGAGCCGCGTCTTATCATGATTAGGTTAAAATTGGCATGATAGATTTAATATAATTAAATGCTTTACATGCTATATGTGAGATATATCTATAATTTTATGTGTGTTGTTTTGAGGAAAACAAGTATATGAGATATGTCATGATCATGATTAATAATTGATTAATATGATTAGTCTTTTACATGTGATATTGGTCTATTTAATATGATTAAAGTAGATTGGTAAATTCTCAAAATTGAAATCAAATTGTTTGTTTAGGATTTGATGTTCATTTTAATATGATTAACATGATTGTTTGAATCCATATATTTTGAGAATGGAATAACTATGTAGTTATAATTGTTATTTATTACATGATTATTGGTATGATCCTAAAGTAGGATCTTATGTGAAAATCCCATGTTCATGATGATGTAAACATAAGTTTCATATACAACCATACGATGTTTGTTATGTGTAAAACCTTCTAAATATTTAAGTCTTATGCCATTCCTTGATTAGAACACTAGTAAAATTTTAGGGTATTTGATGTAGTTTCGACTCAGTTGGGTGCATCTTATATCTTAATTTGTGAGCAAGATGAGATAATGGTTGATGTAGTTTTAACTCAGTTAGGTGTATTGTTTCATGTCTCATACGTTTGAAAAATGTTTTGACTTAATTGGTGCTTTCAAATGAGATTTGACCCAAGGCATAGATGAGATTTAAAACATGTTTTTGACATATGATGTCTAAGGAAATCTCATAAAAGATCTAAGAGTCATATAGAGATGTGATTGATGTTTCTACCTAAATAGCTTGATTTCGGGCATTGACTCAGTTAAACCAAAATCAAGTGAAATATGGATCTTAGCCCACTATAATTATATGATACATTTTTGTATTTGAAGGTGTATAATTTAGTGGGAGTATTTGTAAAAATACATGATTTGCTCTTAGATGATAAATGTGTTGATATTGATATACTCCCTCCGTCCCGCTCGAAAGGGCATTTTTGTGTCCTTGCATGGGAATTAAGAAAAGTGATGTAGGAAAGAGAAAAAGTGTATAGTGAAATAAATGTTGTGAGTGAAAGGTGATGTAGGAAAGAGAAAGTGGGATAGGAAATAGTTAGTGGATATTTATTGTGAGAGTATGACAAGTGGGTCCCACAAATAAAGAAGCAATAAAAAACTTTCTATTTTTGGGTTGTGCCCTTTCAAATGGGACGCCTAAAAAGGAAATTTATTCCCTTTCGGGCGGGACGGAGGGAGTATGTTCATATGGTTTGCATATTTTGTTGTAGAAATAACATTACACAATAAATTATGATTCGTCCTTATGAAGGACAAGTTCGAAAGGAACGGTCAAGATAATTCTGATTGGATCAGAAGCCTAAGAATGGGCAAATGTGTACGTTCTTGACGAATCTATTCCTGCTGAACCCACTGCAAATGTTGCAAAGGGCAGATAAGGAACAACATAAGAAACATAGAGATGACTCCTATGATGTTGTTTTTTTATGCTTGCCATCATGTGTAAGGCTCTTGAAAAGGACCTTGAACACATGAAAGTTACTTTTGTTTTAGCACAACGCACAAAGGAAATATTTCAAGTGCAAGCTAGACAAGAGAGGTTTGTTGTGTTAATGGTTAACACAAGAAAGGGGTTTAAAAGAAAACACAAAGTAGGTAAAGCAAATGTTGCTAAACCTAGGGCAAAAAATTACCAAAGTCGAAGAGGCTAAACCCAAGGTGTCTCAAAAGGATGCATTTTGCTACCATTACAATGAGATTGGTCATTGGAAGCAAAATTGCAAGGTTTAAAAGGAAGGCCTAAAAGATGAATAAGGGCAATATGATTGCTACTACTTCAAGTATCTATATGATAGATATTTTCCTTTCGACTTCTTGTTCTTGGTTATATGATACCGGATATGGATCCCACATTTGTTTAAATGTGCAAGGAATAAAGAATAGAAAGCTACTCAAAGAATGTGAATTAAACCTATGCGTGGAAATGGAGTAAAAGTTGTTGCATTAGCCGTAGGGACTTATGAAGTCACTTTACCTTGTGAACTAGTACTTGTTTTGAACAAGTGTGACTACGTTCCGAATTTGGGTAGGAGTATTATTTTCGTTTCTTATATGGATGATGAAGGATATAATTTTCTTATTGAGAATAAGAAGTTTTATATTTATTGAGTGATATGCCTTAGTGTATTGCATATATCATTTAATGGTCTTCATATCCTTGATGTTAAAAAACAAAATAATATATAAGATATCTATAATATAAGAAAGAAATCTAAACCGAAGGATGTGAAAAACACGTTCATATGGCATTGCCGGCTTGGTCATATAAATGAGAAACGTATATCTAAACTTCATTAACATGGACATTTAGACTCATATGATTATGAATCATTTGAGGTATGTAAATCTCGTTTATTGGTTAGAATGACCAAACCACCCTACACTAAGAGTAGTGGGAGGGCTAGTGACTTATTGATCCTAGTACATGAGATGTACGTGGACCATTAAGTAGCATTTCTAGTGACTTATTGATCCTGGTGAGCAAAAGGGAATGAATGAAGTTCCATATGCTCCGGCATTTGGATCTATCATGTATGCCATAATTTGTACTTGACCAAACGTCACGTATGCTCTAAGCATGACGAGTCGATACCAATCTGATCCCGTTAAGAACCATTGGATGGCAGTTAAGACGATCCTTAAGTACTTAAGAAGTACTAAGGATACGTTCTTGGTATTTGAAATGTTGGAAGTTAATCTTGTTGTAAGGGTTACACAGATGCAAGCCTCCAAACTGACAAAGTTAATTTAAAATCGCAATTAGGATTTGTGTTTATGCTTATTGGAGGTGCGGTTTTGTTGGAAGAGTTCCAAGCAGAAAATCGTAGCCGATTCTACAACTAAGGCCGTATTATAGCGACATCTGATGCAGCTAAAAGAGGCAGTTTGGATCAAAAGTTCATTTAGTATTTTGTAAATGTTCCAAGTATCACTAATCGGTGGAACTTTGTTGTGACAATTGTGGTGCCATTTGTGCAAGCAATGGAACCAAGGTCACATCAGCGATCCAAACACATACTTAGACGTTTTTTGAGAATTCATAAGAATGAGAAGACGTTAAGATATGCAAAGTATCAACCGATTATAACATTGGGGATCCACTTACAAAGACCCTCGCACAAGTAGAAGCATGATGGTCATGTTACGTCTATGGGTATAAGATACCTAGGAAACTGGGCCTAGTGCAAGTGGGAGATTGTTGGTGTTATTCCCTAGGCCGTTGATAATTATGACTGATCATCAATGCCGTTATGTAATCATCTTTATCATTTGTTATAGAGAAAGTTTATTTGGTTCATTATATGTTTACATGTTTATTATATTGAACTACGTCCCTAGTTATTATGAATAACTAGTATAAGTTGGTAATGGATAATCATGGAGATGATTATATGCATGTGATGCACGTTACACTTATGTTTACTTGCTAGAGAACAAGTATTGGACATGACCTACCGATGAGATTTATGACATGGTCAACAGTCATATGTGTCATGATTAAATCTCATAATAGTAGTGTCATTGAATCCTTTGTACCTGAGATTATCATCGTCTTCCACATGATGAACGTCGTGTTTGACGTAGTCTAACACTATCTTTAATAGGATAGCAATAAGGTCTATGTTGGCACGATTGGATTCATGTAGGGAAGAATGATAAGTCAAGATGGGATTTGTCCCTCTCTGTGTGAGAGAGATGTTTGCTTGGGCCCCTCGATGAATAGTGTTGATGAAATGTATGGCCATACTCAAGATATTTGATAGAGATCAAATGCACTTGGATTATCAACATATTCGAAATCGAGAAAGCATTGAATGGTATGAGTTGACATGGACCTTGACTCATGTTCAATTGGACATCGTGGACAAAGGGATTGTGACATTTGATCTATCGGGAAAATCAAGCTTTGATATTATATTAATTGGGGTGGATATAATGGTTTTCTAGAAACCACTTATGTCTTGTGAGGTCGATGTTTTGACTCACTACCAACATAAATATAATTCCTATTTGGGTCACACACAAAGAGCGAATTTGATTCTGGCTGAAAATTGGAAATTGGAGTTCTGGCTTGGTCTGTAGCGCGACATAGTTTGCCATTGGCAATACACATCGTGCAACATACTTTGCCTGGCACGACTCGTGACAACGAGCACGACTCGTGATCACGACTTGTGACAGAAGGAACGACTCGTGACAAGAATCCGCACGAGCGAATTTTTCATCACGAATCGTGGTACGAATTGATTTAGGCTTGGGCACGACTCGTGCTCTTGGGCACGACTCGTGCCAGCGTCCTGGTTTTGTCCGTACGCGGTTTCCTTGGTGAAAAAGGTTTTGGTTTGGTAAAATATTGTCCCTAATAGTTAGGGATTTATATTATGATATAAATACAATCGTTTGGGCAGCCAAAAACACATGTTATTTTAGAGTTTATGAAATACTAAAATAGAGATCTAGATTATGAATCAAAGATCAAAACACTCCAAGTAAATTTCATATAATTAGCCATTGATTATTGAAAGGTGTTTCAATAATCGGAAGGATCATCTAGCAATCCAACAAGAAGTGTTCTTGGTTCGTTCGCGTGTGGATCACCATTAGAGGGAGGTTACTTTATCTCCTAAAGCTTGAAGACCTCCATTGTTGATTCATCACCAAGGTAGAACAAGGAAGAAGAAGATCCAAGTTTCATCAATGGTTCAAACATTCGAAGGTTGTTCATCGATTCAAATAAGATTTGAATCTAAGATCCGTTTTCGAATGATCAACATAATCGCATTATGGTATGTAAATTATATTTCATGGTTTAACTATTTATGTTAGACGGATTAAAGGTCTAGGGTTTTGCTTGTGATTTCTAAGATTTCCGCTGCGTTTGTAACCCCAAAACCCAACACCAACTTGTATCCCTCAAACAATAAAACCTTAGTGACTAGCGTGCAAGCTGATTTGCTCTATAGGTTGGGTTCCAACAAGAAAATTAATTTTGGGGATTTCATCTTTAGGAAAATATGTGGATATTGTGAATCTCCATCCAAGAAGTGGTCCCTTTCTTACCCTTCTCTCATCTCTCAAATTTTGATTGCTCAAGGAGTGAAATCTGAAAAGGGTGAAGCTAGAGTGAGTAAGTTTGATTTGTTTAAAGAAACCAAAACCCTGCTGGATCCAAAGCAAAGATTTGTTGATCTTCCTTTAGGAGTTGTTCCTGACATTACAATGCAGGTTGTGTGCACATCCAGCCACACATCTATGGACTCCTTTGAAGCTCAAATAAAAGATCTTGATGCTGAGATTGCTGCAGCTGATGCTCTTCCAATACTCTTAATGATCAATTGATTGCCTCCCAATCTCATGCCAACAATCTCAAAGCCCTGAAGGCAAGACTTCTAAGATGGCAGACTAAACTTTCTAGTCAAAAAGGGGGAGAAGAAGGAGAAGTTGATGCTGATGTTAATACCAATCCTACTCCTTTGTATTCTGCTGCTGATTTATCTTCATGGAGAAGTTGGGATCTGTAAACTCAGAGGGGAGATTAAGTTAGTTTGATTTTTGCTTAAACTGTGCTGGTTTCATAAACAATTTCTATTTTTGCTTTTAATATTTGTTAGTTTTGCTTTTAATGTTAGTTAGTTAAAAACTTGGTCTGTAATCCCTAAATATATTTGCTGAATGGTTTCTTTAGTTTATATTTGTTGAACTGCTATTTTTGGTTCTAACCTGTTCTATGCAGTTTTGTGTGAATGTGTTGACACATCTGCACACACATCCATTTAAGGAGAGTTTTTAAATCTGAAAATATTGGTCATAAGTAATCAAATCATAAATCTTTAGTTTTGATCAGAAAGTTCAAAATAGGGGGAGATTAAAAGAGTGAGATTTTAGAAAATATTTTGTTTCCTATTTCGAATCAAATTGGTATACTCCCTCCGTCCCAGAAAATGCTTCACCTTTTACCCAAAATGGCATCCCGTTTGAAGCTTCACCTTTCCTAAAATGGAAAAGTTTTATTAATATTCTAATATACCCACTAACTATTTTCTCCACTCATTCTCTCTCCTAATTCACTATTACTCTCACAACACTTTTTAAATTTACTATTTCCTCCACTAATTCTCTCTCCTATTTTCAAATTACACTCACAACATTTTTTCTTCCCACCTATTTTCTTAATTTACGTGCCGAGCCTAAAATGCTTCTTTTCAATATTCCTCATTTGGGTTTCAATGTTCATGCATTGTCTTTTATTTTATTAAATGACAGGGGTAAAATAGGAAGAAGGATAGTGTGACTAATGTTAAATGTTGAGTAGTCTTAGTATTGCGGGATATTTTAATAAGAGTAAGTTTTAGGGAAAACCTGTTTCTTCATAAGTTATAAAAAACTCACTTTTCATCCTTAAGTTTAGGCTTTAAAACATCAAGTCAATATATTTAAAAACATGACTTTTTATAAATTATGGAGAAACAGGTTTCCCTCAAAATTTTCTGATTTAATAATGTTGCGGGGATAAATAACAAATCTAGTAACTAAAATGCGTGTGATCCAACGGAATGGGCCGCTTAATTAGATCTAAAAAATAAATTTTAATTGAATTTTTTGGACAACTGAGCTAATAACCATGGTCATGGATCTGTCACCCACACAGAATGCCTGTGTTTTCACAGTTGTAGTCAACTTTTCCCCTATAACTACAAAAAAACCATTAAAGCCCACCCTTTTTTCCAATTCCTTGACCTCAGCAGAGAAACAGATTCACCTCTTTCCTCTTTGTAATTTTCTTCTTATAATTTTTCAACAATTCAACCCCCATTTTCTCCACCTAATTACCTCCATTGATGGTTTTCAAAAGGATTCACCCTTAAAAGCTGCTATTTTATTCATTTTCCCCTCATTTCTTGGCCAAATGAAGGATACCCATTTGTTATTAGCATTGATTTTTCATCTTTCTTGTGCTAATTCTTGTGGGTTTTCCAGTTTGCTGGTTCTTTATCATAGGTCTTGACTCACTTGTTTATGGCTTTTCCAATGATATCATGGCTGATTGGAGCTCTTTTCTGCTCATGAATTTGTCTCCTCCTTTGATTTTGAGTTCAGGAATTGTGTGTTTGTGGTAGCTTTTCTTCAGCTCATTATGTTTGTTTGATTTCATGATTGTCTCCTTTGTTTGAGTTCAGAAATTTTGGGGTTTCAATTTATATATTCAAACCAATTTTCACTTCTTTGTGTGATCATGGGTAATTGGGCATTTTTCTACATCTTGGCAATGTGTTTGTGTATCCTCTTTCTTCCCCAAGCATGCATGGGTAGTGTGAGAAAAATTGGAAGGTTGGATCCAGGGTTTCAAGGGTCTCAAATGAGTTGGATTGATAATGATGGGTTATTTCTATTATCAAACAACTCAAATTTTGCATTTGGGTTCAACCCTACCTCAGATGTCACCTTGTTCTTACTTGTTGTCATTCACTTGAGCAGTTCAAGAGTAGTTTGGTCTGCCAATAGAGCCTCCCCAATTGAAAATTCTGATATTTTTGTGTTTGGTGATGATGGAAATGCTTCTTTAAAGAGCAAAGGAACTGTAATTTGGTCCACGAATACGGGTGCGAAAGGGGTTTCTGGTTTGGAATTGTATGATTCCGGGAACTTGATTTTGGTTGGTAAAGATGGGAGTTTAGTTTGGCAAAGTTTTAGTCATCCAACCGATACCCTTTTGTCGAATCAAGAATTTGTTCAAGGGATGAAACTTGTAAGCAATCCCAATTCAAATAACTTGAGCAACTCTTTAGAAATCAAGTCTGGGGATATGATTCTTTCAGTTGCTTTCAAAACACCGCAACCTTATTGGTCGATGGCCAAGGATAAAAGAATAACCATCAACAACAATGGTGGGGAGGTTACTTTAGCTTCTATCCAAGGGAATTCTTGGAGGTTTTATGATAAGAACAAAGTCTTTCTTTGGCAGTTCATCTTTGTAGATGATACTGGGGCTAATGTCACTTGGGCTGCAGTTTTAGGAATCGATGGCTTTATAATTTTCTACAATCTTCAAAGCAAAGGGGCAAGTAATTCTGCCCCTAAGAGCATACCTGAAGATCCGTGCAATAGACCTGAAGCGTGTGATCCTTATCTCGTTTGCCGTGGTCAAAACATGTGTCAATGTCCTTCGGGACTTAATTATGTGCCTGATTGCAAACCAAAGATTGTCTCTTCTTGCAATGGATCAGATGGTTCAATGGATCTTGTGAATCCAGGAAGTGGGATAAGCTATTTTGCACTTGGATTTGTTGATCCTTCCTTTTCTAAGATCGACTTAAATGGTTGCAAATCTTCTTGTCTTGGTAATTGCTCGTGTCGTGCTTTGTTTTATGACAACAATTCTGGGAATTGCTTCATCTTTGATCGGATTGGAAGCTTGCGAGGCTCAAGAACTGATGGTGGGATTGTTGCCTTTGTTAAGGTGAAGGCGGGCAAGGCTGGAAACAGCAGAAAATCATTTCCATATGTAGTGATCATCATAGTTATTATCACAGTTATTGTTATTTGTGGTTTAATTTTCTTTGGAGTTCGCTACTACAACAAGAAGAACAAGAAATTGCTTGAGCCGCTAGAGGAAGGTTCCGAAGAAGATAATTTCTTGGAAACTATATCCGGAATGCCAATTCGTTTTACTTACAAAGATCTTCAAACTGCAACGAATAACTTCAGTGTGAAGCTCGGGCAAGGAGGGTTTGGCTCTGTTTATTCAGGGATCCTAAAGGATGGGACCCGTTTAGCTGTGAAGCAATTAGAAGGTCTAGGACAAGGAACGAAAGAATTTCGAGCTGAAGTTAGTATCATTGGCAGCATTCATCACCATCATTTAGTACGGCTCAGAGGATTCTGTGCAGAAGGAGCTCATAGGCTTCTTGTTTACGAGTTCATGGCAAACGGATCTTTAGATAGATGGCTTTTTAGGAAAAATAAGGAGGAATTCATGTTGGATTGGGATAAAAGGTATAACATTGCAGTGGGGACCGCCAAGGGACTCGCTTATCTTCACGAAGATTGTGATGTCAAGATTGTTCATTGCGATATAAAGCCAGAAAACGTTCTTCTTGACGATAATTTCTTAGCCAAAGTCTCTGATTTCGGATTGGCAAAGCTAATGACAAGAGAACAAAGCCATGTTTTCACAACTCTAAGGGGTACAAGAGGGTACCTAGCTCCCGAATGGATCACAAACTACGCAATATCAGAAAAGAGCGATGTTTTTAGCTACGGAATGGTTCTTCTAGAAATTATAGGTGGTAGGAAAAACTATGACTCGTCAGAAACTTCTGAGAAATCCCATTTCCCATCTTACGCCTTTAAGATGTTTGAAGAAGGGAGATTGAAAGAAATCCTCGACTCGAACCTTAATATCCACAAAGACGATGAGAGGGTTATGATAGCGATTAAGGTTGCGTTGTGGTGTATACAGGATGATATGTCTTTACGACCTCCGATGACAAAAGTTGTCCAAATGCTTGAAGGGTTATCTCCTGTTCCTCTTCCACCAACTACCTCTCAAATGGGGGCTCGACTTTACTCGAATTTCTTCAAGTCGATGAGCGAAGAGGGGACTACTTCTTCGGGGCCTTCGGACCTAAATAGTGAAGCTTATTTATCTGCTGTTAGACTTTCTGGACCAAGATAGCAGTTGGTGAGGTTGGAGTTCTTAGTTTTTAAGTTGAGGTATGGAGTATGTTGTGTCACCTGTATATTTTTAGAGTATAATATTAGCCATTATAAAAGCTTATATAAACATTGTGAAATAAAATGTCAAAATCAGTTTTGGTCATATTGTTCTTGAATCAATCAGCAACTCTGTTTTCTTCCTTCTGTGCTTTACAGCAGGCTTGGCTCTGGCATAAAGCCATTTCTGATTTCTTTACCCCCCAAATTTTTTTATGGTCCCCTAGATTCAAATAAAACATACTCCCTCCGTCCCACAAAACATTACCCATTTTACTATTTTAGGCGTTCCACTTTAAAGTCCCACTTTCCTAAAAAGGAAATTTTTTAATACTTCTTTATTCATGGGACCCACTTATCATACTCACAACACTTTTCAAATTTACTATTCTCTCCACTCATTCTCTCTCCTCCCACTCACAACACCTACTTTAATAACATTATTTCTTATTTTCCGTTCTCAACAGTAAAGGGGTAAAGTTTTGCGGGACGGAGGGAGTACTCCTTATGTCCAAAATGATCTTCCTATTTTTTCCCATTACTATTACTATTACTATTACTATTATGAAGGAAATTTGAATAATAACTTTATTTTAATTTAATTATATAAATGCAAATCTAAAACTTGTTATTGATAATCATAAACAATTCTATTAATAACAAATTTTAGATTTTCACTATAATAATCAAATCAATCTAAAGTTAATACTCAAATTTCATTTATTTGTTGTAACAAAAAAAGTGGAAGGATTATTGTGGGACAGAGGGAGAGGGATGATATCGGAAAGAGGCAGCGAAAAGAAAAGTATATAAAAACGGATATAATGCTCACCACTCCAAAAAATCCACCTTGAAGATACATGAAATAAAATAAATCACCACCTTTGAAATTTATCAAAAGGATATAGATACAGAGTTAAGGATATTTACCACTAAACGGAATCAACTGAATATATACAGAACAATAAAAGATGACACAAATCTCAACTTTATATTTTTATCAACTCAAAATTCAACTCTCTTCATTACAATGACAATTTGTAGGATATTTATATTTTACTTGAAACATGCCTTCAAGCTTAGGAATCATCATAGACTAAAAGGATAAATCAAAAAATTAAGTATTGTTGATAAGATAACATAAAAACACAAAAAGACATGAAAATGCAATAGACTTGACAAAAATCAGATAAAGCGGTCCCTGTGCGCAACACTTAGTAAAAATTGCATAACTTATTCTAGAAAATTTCAAATTACAATCCGAAAAGTTCTGTAAAGCGTACATTCAGATATCTTTCCAATAATATTTTATTTGTACATTTGGCATGGTGGATTGAAAGATATACTTTGATGAAATAGACTAAAATTATTAACAATGCAAAATGCCATTGTTTTAGCTCTCGCATTATACTCCTACACTTGAAGAAAATTCATTCACGTATTTTGAGCAATGCATCAAAGAAAGAATTCTATCACCGACGAATTTTGAATTTTATTGAACATGTGATGATATCCATCCAATCCTCTAACAAGTTGTGAGAAATTTGTCAATGATAATCTTTTTGATGAATCAAGAATTGGAAATGCTTAAAAGGTTTACATCAAATGGATCCTCGTAATAATTGTCACTTTTAAAATACTCAAAAATAATTTTTGAGCAACTCAAAAAAAGTATAGGAAAAATATTTGAATCACATAAAGAAGATGAATGAGATCCACAAATTTGACAATAACCCACACATTTATAAAAACTTGGTGGGGAATCATTTTGAAATTTCCCCAATGAAAACTCTATTAGATCTTGAGGGTATTCGTCAAAGATAAGAGGTTGATATCAATCAATAATGTGCAAAGAAGTAACATTATCAGTAAATGGCCAAACAAAGTTAACCATGATCAGAAAATATTGTTTTTTTTTTTTTAAATAACAAATGATAAAAATAGATAAGCTAGATGAAGAGGGTGAGGAAGGGATATAAGAGAAAAGTGTAAGTGCAAACTGTGGTGTTACCACAAGTGTTACCAACAATTTCTCAGTGTTATTAGACGAGAGTTTGGAATATATTTGATTATTTTTTTTCAAAAATAATTTTGTACTAATGTCTAATATACTTTGCAAGATTTATGTTTTTGTTGGTCCACATTTCCGTTTATAACAAGGTGGATATGCTAAATATAAGGAAAAGAAAGAAGGAAGAAATTGTTGGGTTTTATGGGTCCACGCGCAGCGGAATTAAGCATCTAATAACACAAAATCCAAGAGCCCTAAGATCCGTTCTATAAGATTAAATTGAATTCCTATGAGATATAATTAACCAACCTTAATTGCTTTCCGTTCTTGAGCTATCGAACGATTGTCAATGTGATTTTGAATCACAAACTTCGATCTTCAAGACTTGAATCTTCAGATTGCTTGAACAATTAGAACACTAGGCCTTGATCGTCATACGAGCGAAGACCCTCTAGTAGTATCCACACCTTTGAATGAACCAAGAACAATTCTTGATGATTGCTAGATCTTTAAACCTTTGAAGAGAATATTGAGAAACCTTTTTGTTGTGATTTTCCTTTCAGAATTTCGGCTAGCAGCTAGGGTTTACAAACTTCATATTTATACTACTTTAGTATTGGTATTTGTTTCCTAATCATATTAGGAAACTAGTCTGTAAACGCCTCTTGGCATGTTATGTCGCGCGGCGACATATGCCAGTTGGCCAGTTCTGTCGTGCGGCTTCTTAAGCCATATCAGGAACTCTCAATCATTCTTTCTTTGGTTTAATCAATTCATTCTAATTGTGTGTGACCCAATAGGATTATATTATGTTGGCAATGAGCCCGATCATATCGACCCTCATAAGACATAAGCGGACTCTAGCAAGCCATTATGTCTACCCAAATAACATAACGTAAGAGTTCACATTTCCAATGATACACTTCCATTTCTCCCTTTGTCTCACGATGTTATATTGAACACAAGTCATGGTCCATGTCAACTTGTATTTGTTCAATGCTTTCTCGACCTTGAGTATAATGATAATCCAATCGCATTGGGGTATGGCCATACACTTTCATCATTATCACTCATCGAGGGGCCCAAGCAAAACATCTCTCTTTCGAGGGACAAATTCCATCTTGACTTATCATCCTTCCCATCATGAATCCGATCATGCCAAAGATAGCCTTTATAAATATCGTGTTAAGATATCATTTGACTAAAATCAAACATAACTTTCATCATATGTAAGGTCATGATAATCTCAGGTCTAGGGACTAAATGAAGTGACCATATGTGATTTAATTATGACATTTGACCATGACATAAATCTCATACGGGTCATGTCCAGTCACTTGTTCACTAACAAGTACCCATAAATTTAATGTGCATCTCTATGCATATAATCATCATATGATTATTCATTAACATTTATACTAATTATTCATTTAATAATTAGGGACGGAGATTATTACAATAAATATGCAAAAATATATAATAATCAAATAATAAACTTAAACGATAAAGATGATACATAACGGTTTTAAGTTAAACATAACTACAGCCTAGGGCATTACACCAACAGTCTCCCACTTGCACTAGGCTCCATTTATGTATCGAATACTCATGGACCTAACATGACCATCATGCTTCTGTCTGTGCGAGGGTCTTTGTAAGTGAATCCCTAATGTCATCATCGGTTGATACTTTGCATATCTTAATGTCTTCTCATTCTTTATGAATTCTCGAAAAAATGTCTAAGTGTGTGTTTGGATCACCGTTGTGACCTTGGTTCCATTGTTTGCACAAATGACACCACAATTATCACAACAAAGTTCCACCGATTAGTGATATTTGGAATATTTCCAAAACACTAGATGAACTTTTGATCCAAACTGCCTCTTTTTAGCTACATCATATATTGCTAAAATTTGGCCTTAGTAGTAGAGTCGGCTACAATTTTCTGCTTGGAACTCTTCCAATCAAAATTGCACCTCTAATAAGCATAAACACAAATTCTAATTGCAATTTTAAATTAACTTTGTCAGTTTGGAAGCTAGCATATATGTAACCCTTATAATAAGATTAACTTCCCATCTTTCAAATACCAAGAACGTATCCTTAGTTCTTCTTAAGTACTTAAGGATCATCTTGACTGCCATCCAATGGTTCTCAACAGGATCAGATTGGTATCGACTCGTCATGCTCCAAGCATATGAGACATCGGGTCTAGTACAAGTCATGGCATACATGACAGATCCAAATGCCGGAGCATATAGAACTTCATTCATTCCCTTTTGCTCATCAGTTCTCATAAGACAATGAGTGTTGCTAAGAGAGACACCATGACCCATTGACAAGTTACTTTTCTTAGACTCTTCTAAGAACCTTATCAATGTGAGTATTTTGACTCAAACCAATTTATCCTTCTAGATCTATCTCTATAGATCTTGATGCCAAGGATGTAAGCGGCTTCACCCATATCTTTCATTGAGAAGCCTTTCCTTGACCAAGACTTGACAGTCTTAAGTGTCGAAACTTCGATTTTACAATGAGTAAGATATCATTGTAATATAACAATAGAAGTAATACTACGCTCACACTGAATTTCATGCATACACAAGGTTCATCTTCATACTTGATGAAATCAAACTCTTTGACCGATTCATCAAAATGAAGATTCCAATTCCTTGAAGCTTGCTTCAACCCATCTCATGGATCTTTGTAACATGCATACTTTATTAGAATTTCTCAGATCGACAAAATTTCAGGTTGTGTACCATACGCATCCTTAATAATCTTTCTATTCAAAGAAAACCGTTTGACATCCATTTGTCATATCACATAGTCATAATATGCGATAATGGCAATTGAAATTCTAATGGACTTTGGCATTGTAACTGGCGAAAAAGTTTCAACATAGTCAATACTATGAATTTGCCTAAATCCCTTTACTACAATCCTTAGTCATGAAAGTATACACCTTCCTATCAATGTCGGTCTTGAGGACCTACTTGCACCCTTTAAGTTTTTACACCTTCAGGTAGCTCAATCAAGTTCCAAACTTTGATCATTAAAGATGGATTGTAATTCGGATTCCATGATTCCTAACCATTTATCCAAATTAGGAATGGACATCGCTTCAGGATCGAAAGTAGGATCTTCATTCTCAATGACTTTCACGTTATTACTTTCCGATGCGAGAAATCAATATTTCTCGGGTTCGGATTGTAACCTATCCGATTTACGATGGACTTGTGCATCTTGAACCGGTTCCACAACTCCTTGTGAACTTGGTTCCGTCTCTACTCTTGGTTCCATATTATTTTTGAGTTCTTGAACTTCTTCAAGATTAATTTTACTCCCACTAGATTCTTTATTGAGAAACTATTTCTCAAGAAACGAATCGTATAGAGCAACAAACATTTTGTTCTCTTTGCGGTTGTAAGATTAATTTCCGAAAATAACCTTGTCAGATTTGGTGCTAACTTATCAGAGACAAGTCTCTTCTTGTAAGCTTTGCAACCCCAAATCTTCATGAAAGACAAAATAAGTTTTCTTCCATGCCACATCTCATGTGGGGACTAAGGAACCGATTTAGTAGGGACACAATTCAGTGTAACCGCATTATTTCTAAAGCATATCCTCAAAAGGAAATAGGAAAGTCAACTTGACAGACCATCGAATGAACCATGTCCTACAAGGTTCAATTCCTCCTATCAGACATACCATACAATGTGGTGTTCCGGGTGGAGTCAACTCTGAAACGATTTCACAGTTTTGAGATGATTGTCAAACTCTTGGCTCAAAAATTCATCACCTTGATCTAATCGAAGTACTTAATAGTTTTGCCAAGTTGTCTTGTACTTCATCTTGAAATGTTCGAAACATCTCAAAAGATTCACCTTTGGACTTCATCAGATAGACATAGTCATATCTAGATAAGTCATCGGCGAATGTGATGAAACACCAAAATCCTCCCCTAGCAATGCTGTTTAAAATTTCACATACATCTCATGTATAATGACCAATAAGTCACTAGCCCTACTACTACTCTTGGTGTAGGGTGATTTGGTCAATAATCCCAATAAACAAGATCCACATTCCTCAAATGATTCATAGACATGTGAGTCTAAAAGTCCATGTTAATGGAGTTTAGATATATGTTTCTTATTTATCTGACCTAGCCTGCAATGCCATATGAACGCGTTGTTCATATTATTTGGTTTAGATTTCCCATTTATATTATAGACATTTTCAATATTATTTTGTTCCTTAACGTCAAGGATATGAAGACCATTTAATAACATATGCAATACAAGAAGGCATATCATTAAATGAATATAAAACTTCTTATTCTCAGTAAGAAAATTATATCCTTCATCATCCATATAAGAAATGAAAATAATACTTCTACTCAAATCCGAAACGTAGTGATACTTGTTCAAAACAAGTACTAGTTCACTAGGTAAATTGACTTCATAAGTCCCTATGGTTAATGTAGCAACTATTGCTCCATTCCCACGCATAGGTTTAATTCACCTTCATTGAGTAGCTTTCTATTCTTTGTTCCTTGCACATTTAAACAAATGTGGGATCCAATCCGGTATCACATACCCAAGAACAAGAAGTTGAAAGGAGGATATCTATCATATAGATGCTTGAAGTAGTAGCAATCATATTGCCCTTCTTCACCTTTTAGGCCTTCCTAATAAGCCTTGCAACTTTGTTTCCAATGACAATCTCATTACAATGGTAGCAAAATGCATCCTTTTGAGACACTTTGGGTTTAGCCTCTTTGGCTTTGGCAACTTTTGCCCTAGGTTTAGCAACCTTTGCTTTACCTTCTTTTCCTTCCTTTATGAACCCCTTTCTTGTGTTAACCATTAACACATTTGCGGATTACTCCTTTTTCATCTCATGAATTAAGAGTCTTCACCACAACATACATCTTTTGTCTAGCTTGCACTTGGAACATTTTCTTTGTGCGTTGTGCTAGAACAAAAGCAGTTACCATGTGCTCAAGGTTATTCATAAGAATCTTTAAACATGGTGGCAATTATAAGGCAAGCAATATTATTAGAATCATCAACATGTTTCTAATGTTTCTTCTTATTTGCCCTTTACAATATTTGCAGTAGGTTCAGCAGGAATGGATTCATCAAGAACGTACACATTTGCCTAAGAACCATTCTTTAGGCTTCTGATCCAATCAGAATTATCTGTACCGTTCCTTCCGAACTTTGTCCTTCATAAGGACGAATCGCAATTTATTGTGTAGTGCTACTTCTTCAACAAAATATACAAATTATATGAACACATATTAATATCAACACATTTATCATTTAAGAGCAAATCATGTATTTAACAAATACTCCCGCTAAATTATACACCTTCCAATGCAAATAAGCATAATATAATTTAATGGGCTAAGATCCAACTTTAATTTAATCTCAAGTACGCTATGGCGCACCGCTCAAGATTAAAATTAATTAGGTAGAAAACATCAATCATATCGTATATGACTCTTAGATCTTTTATGAGATTTATTTAAGACATCATATGCCTGAGCATATTTTAATCTCATCTTATGCCTTGGATCCAAAACCATTTTGATAAACCAATTAAGATCATCCACTTTAAACGTATAGGAACCAGCATTTTCTCATCTTGCTCGCAAACGAAATAGAATCAAAGTACCTTTCTATGGCAAGCCCACCCAAAACTATCCGAGTGGTCTCAAGTGTTTTAATCATGGATTGGCATAAAGAACTCAAAAGTTAAATGAAGGTTCTTTAAAGCAGATTATAAGCATATCAGCAAAGATAATCATAATTGCGCACCAGGTAAGTTCCTAGGAAAATAGGTGAGCCACAAGGTACCAAATCTCTCCTTCGACAGAGCTCTCCTAGACATGCACAATTAGAATACCAGCTCTGATTTGCAACATAATCAATACTTTGTGTACTGACTTGTTTCTCACAAACAATTAGATTCCTTTAAATTTTGCGTAAACTGACTTATTTCTCTTAAACAATCAGAAAACCAAAATTTTGATGTTTCAACTAAACATACATGAAATAACAATTCAATGTTTCAACTAAACATCTAACAAAGCCCTTAACACTTAAGAACATATAATTCATGCATCGCAACAATTAATAAAATCACATTTAAATTAATTAAGCATACATAAACAATGAATTAATCTAGCATAGCCCTATAAATTTAATTTTCAGAAATTTATAGCATCCAGATTAAGACAGTAACATATCAGATTATAAACATAATCGCAGATTAGCAAGAAAAAGTTAACAAACTGATTCTGCCCAGATTAGGCAAAGAATGTCGCGTGACAGATGCTTCCATGAGGCCTGATCTGTCGCACGACCATATAAGCCTCTCAGACTGCCCATGGTCAATTCTGTCGCGTGACAGATACCAACTCTGTCGCGTGACAGAAGCCAACTTGCAGATTTTCCCAAACTTGAATCAATTCAAACATAGAGCAATTAAATCAAATAAACAGCTTTTAACAGATTTAATTCAATATGAATAGAACACGATTTAGGCATATTGTTTCAAAAACAATAAAACTATCGCATACAAAACATGCAAGGACATATAAACAATTTATATAACCATTCTAGCATGCCAATTCAAACTTAACCATACGAACGGGGCTCTGATACCACTGTTGGGTTTTATGGGTCCATGCGCAGCGGAATTAAGCATCTAATAACACAAAACCCAAGAGCCCTAAGATCCGTTCTATACGATTAAATTGAATTCCTATGAGATAGAATTAACCAACCTTAATTGCTTTCCGTTCTTGAGCTATCGAACGATTGTCAATGTGATTTTGAATCACAAACTTCGATCTTCAAGACTTGAATCTTCAGATTGCTTGAACAATTAGAACACTAGGCCTTGATCGTCATACGAGCGAAGACCCTCTAGTAGTATCCACACCTTTGAATGAACCAAGAACAATTCTTGATGATTGCTAGATCTTTAAACCTTTGAAGAGAATATTGAGAAACCTTTTTGTTGTGATTTTCCTTTCAGAATTTTGGCTAGCAGCTAGGGTTTACAGACTTCATATTTATACTACTTTAGTATTAGTATTTGTTTCCTAGTCATATTAGGAAACTAGTTTGTAAACGCCTCTTGGCATGTTATGTCGCGCGGCGACATATGCTAGTTGGCCAGTTCTGTTGCGCGGCTTCTTAAGCCATATCAGGAACTCTCAATCATTCTTTCTTTGATTTAATCAATTCATTCTAATTGTGTGTGACCCAATAGGATTATATTATGTTGGCAATGAGCCCGATCATATCGACCCTCATAAGACATAAACGAACTCTAGCAAGCCATTATGTCTACCCAAATAACATAACGTAAGAGTTCACGTTTCCAATGGTACACTTCCATTTCTCCCTTTGTCTCACGATGTTATATTGAACACAAGTCATGGTCCATGTCAACTTGTGTTTGTTCAATGCTTTCTCGACCTTGAGTATAATGATAATCCAATCGCATTGGGGTATGGCCATACACTTTCATCATTGTCACTCATCTAGGGGCCCAAGCAAAACATCTCTCTTTCGAGGGACAAATTCCATCTTGACTTATCATCCTTCCCATCATGAATACGATCATGCCAAAGATAGCCTTTATAAATATCGTGTTAAGATATCGTTTGACTAAAATCAAACATAACTTTCATCATATGTAAGGTCATGATAATCTCAGGTCTAGGGACTAAATGAAGTGACCATATGAGATTTTATTATGACATTTGACCATGACATAAATCTCATACGGGTCAAGTCCAATCACTTGTTTACTAACAAGTACCCATATATTTTATGTGCATCTCTATGCATATAATTATCATATGATTATCCATTAACATTTATACTAATTATTCATTTAATAATTAGGGACGGAGATTATTACAATAAATATGCAAAAATATATAATAATCAAATAATAAACTTAAACGATAAAGATGATACATAATGGTTTTAAGTTACACATAACTACAGCATAGGGCATTACACCAACAGAAATTACACATAATAGAAATATTATGTGTAACTTGTGAAGGTGTGAAAAAAATGGGAAGACTTTGTCAAAGGACTGAGTGTTGATCAAGGAAGTACAAGCAAGATAAAGCTAGAAGGTACAAAGGCGTGAAGCTTGGACTTGGGCAACAAGAAGTTGGTTCCTAAAATCAAGGAAGAGAAGATCTCTTCGGCCTCAGGAATAGGCATGGAGACCCAACCACTCTGCCACACTTATCTGAAAATGATCAGTCATTTATGAGTTATACCCAAGTCTTTGAAGACTATAAATAGCAAGGATCAAGACACTAAAATTTGAAACACATTCAACATAACACACATCCTTGCACAAAAAAAGATCAAACACTCCTTGTTTCTAATAGACTCAATCCTCCAATACTCATTTGAAGCCTTTGATACAGAGAGTGTTCTGGCTAGGATAGGGTTTCGTATTTGATATTAGTCATTTATTGAGCTTATATTGTAATAGTGATAGGGAACTTTCGTCCTTATACATATCAATCATATATATAGTAAAGGTCTTGCCTTTTGAGGCACACTCAAGTTATATACTCCCTCTGTCCCAGCCCAATTGATACCAAATTTTTGGGCACACAAATTAAGGAAAAGTAAGAGAGAGAAAAAGTGGAAGAAAATGTTTTGAGTATGAAAAATTAAATAGGAGAGAGAATGAGTGGAAGGAATAGTGATTTGATTGGTATTGTCAGGGCCGGTCCAGGGGGGTTCAGTGAGGGCAACCACCCGGGGCCCTTAGTGGTAAGGGGCCCATTCTTAAATAGGTTATATTGTATATGGTATGTATATGTTTTTTTATAACTATAATAAATATTTATTTGTTTGCTAATTACACATAATTTGGGAAAATAACTGTTTGTGTAAGTCTGTTAGTATTCTGCGTAGGTCTTGTTCGATCGAAACCTAACGATTTATTTATATCCGCAAGCGCACGGGCTATTGTAATATAGCGGGTGCAAGTACGGGTCGATCCCACAGAGAGAGGGTTTACTTTGGAATGATATTTGTCTTTATAAAAATATAGATAAAATGATTGGGGGGAGATAGGAATTTATAAGAGAAAATACTAGGAAGATACAGAAAACTACTCTAACATATAATGATAGCATTCTCGGGATTGAAAACAAATAAATATGCTTTTGATAAAGGTTGTTATCAAAATAACAAGGATGGTACATTAGGCTTACACTACTTCTGGTTAGGACAGTAGCGTTGTATTCTTTACCAATTATGTCCTAACTGTTTGAGATTTCCGTTTATGGTGCTCCCGCCCTGTCACAAACGGGCATTCCGGCTTATCTCTAGCTGACCATAATTAGAAAGAATCCATTAAGATCGAAAGTCAACGTACTTTCCATTCAAAGAACACCCCTAGGCCGTTGAACTACTCTCGTGATCAATGAAACCTAGTTCCTTCATATGGTTCCGTCAATCGAAATTCTCCGCTAGGTACTTCTCTCAATTGACTAGGGTTCCACAAATATAAACGTATTCATATTTGCAAGCAATTCAAGAATAATATGAAGAAATTGTTTTAAGATGAAAGTGCCAAGTCAAGGATGATACGCTAAGTTGTGCTAACTAGCACATGTATTTTAAGACTCACCGGCCTTTCTCTCGAGGGTTTGGCTTAGTGTAATCCCGTTCGTCACGCGGGAAATCCGACTCACCTCTCGAGGGTACCAAATAAATCAAAAATACCAATTAAGTCTATAATCTCACGTATTTTCCACTAAAGGATCATCCCTAGGTCTTTAAATCACTTTGTGTAATTTATCGACCTAGTTCAATTCTTAGAGTTCCGCTAATCAATGTTTTTCATCTGATCAACTGAGGTTATACAATTAAAGACGTCTCCCTAATTGCAAGCATTAAGATTTACAAGAAGAAAATTGAAATGACATGTAGAAGAAGCAATGAATACAAGTAAATGAGTTTCCAACTCCGAGAAATGGAGGATTACTCAAACCATTGAAATAATAGAAGGAAGTAAGTAAAGAAATAAAGATAAGGAAAGAAATACTTATTCAAGAGAGACAATGGCTGGAAATAATCTTCATTCACAATCTTCAAGAGTACACAAGATTTGTTACGAATCCTTGATAAACTTTGAACATCGTGTATAAATTGCTAAAGTAATTTTGCTATATAATCTAAGTATGATATGATCCTTTCTAAATGTGTATTATGAACATTTTTGGATTTTCTGGATATCTAAACTGAGTACAAAGGCTTCTTTATATAGACATCTATGCTAAAGGTTGGGACTCTTCAAAGTGGTGCCTCCAAAAGGTGCCTTTTTGGAACAGGTACAGCAACTGCACGGCCGAGTCAAGGGAATTGCACGGCCGTGCGATCTTGGCGCCAAAAATTATTTTGAACTGGGCATTGTTGCACGGCCGCTCCTCCTTTGGCTACACGGCCGCTCCGACTGAATTTTGGCCTTTATGCTTATTTCGATGATGTCCCTCCATGGCTTTGACACTTGATTATTTCCAAGGCTTCAATTTGATCATAATTTGACTCTAAAACCTGTCTAAGAGTATAAAATCTACCAAAAGCATAAAATCGAAGATATATGATAAAAGAAGCTAAAATAACTTAAATGCAAACTAAATGATACTAAAAACTAAGGAAATGATTAATAAATAATGGGATAAATGATTATATAATAGTCACTTATCAAACTCCCCCACACTTAAACCTTGCTTGTCCTCAAGCAAGTCTAGGATAAAAAGAAGATGGAGAGGAAAAAAAATTGCAAATTATAAAAACATACCGTTGGATCCCTTAGAAAATAAATAAATGTTGCAAGCCTTATTGCCATGAAGATTTTATCTTTCTTTTATCTTCTCAAACTTTTTATAACCTTAGATTATTTAGAAAGAGATTTAGGAAAATTTTTAAGAAAGCAATCTTGGAAAACAATAAATCATTATAACATAAATGAGATTCGATGAAGCAAAGCATAATATAGAAAAGATGAACTTTTGAATCACAAGCTTGGCATATAAAGATACTTTTACTTTTCAAGAGTGTTTTTGTGAAAAATATTATTGCTTGAAAGTTTACAAAATAATGATCGTTTTATTCACAAGTTAGAAGTATTCAAGGATTTGACATATACTTTTGAATCACAAGGATGGAGATGGATGATGATAGTGGAAAAATTTCATCAAAGTTTCAACAATTTTATCTTATTTTTGCACGTGTTATATTTTTGCAAAAGGCCTTAGTTATTTTTGATCCTTTCAAGTAGGAGACATTGTGGCTGCGAACCCCATGTTTCTAATACTTAGATCAAGAATACTTTTGGATATTACTTCCGTTTTGCAAGGAAGCATCGTCGCAGCGAACGTCGTGCCCCGAGTTACTTAGGAAGTAATAGGTTTCTTTTTGCTTTTAAGATTTGGTGACTAAGTCACTCTTTTAGCAATATGATAAAAAAATGCCTAAACTTGATTCGATTAGTGGAAATGGAAAGATGGAATTTTCATGAGGGGTTGTGATTCAAAACGATGCAAAACACCTATGAATATTCCTAAAAAGGAAAAAATCAAAAAATTAGAATGTACACTTTTGAAGAAATAATTCCTAAGTCTTCACAAACTTTTAAAACAACCAAAAGCTCAAGATGATCGGAAAATTTCAAAAATTCTAAGTATGCTTTCCTTTACAAAATCCTATATAATGCTATATTGATTTATGATGCCTTAATTACTTCCTAGAAAGTATCCCCAAGTTCTTTCCTAATGATTCAAAGATTATATAAAAATAAGAGAAGGGAAGGAAATATATTATCTAAGGCAATAAGCAAGCATAAAAATGAGCAATCATAGGGATTTTTTTTTTCAAAGAAAAATAGTATGTAAATGAAAATAAAATAAAAAACGGATACGAGGAATCCTCCCCCACACTTGAAATTAACATTGTCCTCAATGTTTCAAGGACAATATGAAAAACAAGTCAAAGATGAGGGTGGAGGAAACGAAAGATGAACTTACAAAAGATGGTGCTTTTAAGAGAGGGTTGATACGAAATATGGTCGACTTCATATTCGTATGCATTGTAAAGTGCACGGCTTGCATCTCTTGTTCATCATTTTTTTCAAATATCTACAAAATAGAGTTAGTACATAATAATAATAATAAAAATAAAAATATAGATAAAATAAAATAACATAAAAAATATAAATAATAAAGACAAATATCAAAAAGTAAACCGTTGTCCCCGACAACGGCGCCAAAAACTTCTTCGGTCGAAACCTAACGGTTTATTTATATCCGCAAGCGCACGGCCTATTGTAATATAGCGGGTGCAAGTACGGGTCGATCCCACAGAGACAGGGTTTACTTTGGGATGATATTTGTCTTTATAAAAATATAGATAAAATGATTGGGGGGAGATAGGAATTTATAAGAGAAAATACTAGGAAGATACAGAAAACTACTCTAACATATAATGATAGCATTCTCGGGATTGAAAACAAATAAATATGCTTTTGATAAAGGCTTTTATCAAAATAACAAGGATTGTACATTAGGCTTACACTACTTCTGGTTAGGACAGTAGCGTTGTATTCTTTACTAATTATGTCCTAACTGTTTGAGATTTCCGTTTATGGTGCTCCCGCCCTGTCACAAACGGGCATTCCGGCTTATCTCTAGCTGACCATAATTAGAAAGAATCCATTAAGATCGAAAGTCAACGTACTTTCCATTCAAAGAACACCCCTAGGCCGTTGAACTACTCTCGTGATCAATGAAACCTAGTTCCTTCATATGGTTCCGTCAATCGAAATTCTCCGCTAGGTACTTCTCTCAATTGATTAGGGTTCCACAAATATAAACGTATTCATATTTGCAAGCAATTCAAGAATAATATGAAGAAATTGTTTTAAGATGAAAGTGCCAAGTCAAGGATGATACGCTAAGTTGTGCTAACTAGCACATGTATTTTAAGACTCACCGGCCTTTCTCTCGAGGGTTCGGCTTAGTGTAATCCCGTTCGTCACGCGGGAAATCCGACTCACCTCTCGAGGGTACCAAATAAATCAAAAATACCAATTAAGTCTATAATCTCACGTATTTTCCACTAAAGGATCATCCCTAGGTCTTTAAATCACTTTGTGTAATTTATCGACCTAGTTCAATTCTTAGAGTTCCGCTAATCAATGTTTTTCATTTGATCAACTGAGGTTATACAATTAAAGACGTCTCCCTAATTGCAAGCATTAAGATTTACAAGAAGAAAATTGAAATGACATGTAGAAGAAGCAATGAATACAAGTAAATGAGTTTCCAACTCCGAGAAATGGAGGATTACTCAAACCATTGAAATAATAGAAGGAAGTAAGTAAAGAAATAAAGATAAGGAAAGAAATACTTATTCAAGAGAGACAATGGCTGGAAATAATCTTCATTCACAATCTTCAAGAGTACACAAGATTTGTCACGAATCCTTGATAAACTTTGAACATCGTGTATAAATTGCTAAAGTAATTTTGCTATATAATCTAAGTATAATATGATCCTTTCTAAATTTGTATTATGAACATTTTCGGATTTTCTGGATATCTAAACTGAGTACAAAGGCTTCTTTATATAGACATCTATGCTAAAGGTTGGGACTCTTCAAAGTGGTGCCTCCAAAAGGTGCCTTTTTGGAACAGGTACAGCGACTGCACGGCCGAGTCAAGGGAACTGCACGGCCGTGCGATCTTGGCGCCAAAAATTATTTTGAACTGGGCATTGTTGCACGGCCGCTCCTCCTTTGGCTACACGGTCGCTCCGACTGAATTTTGGCCTTTATGCTTATTTCGATGCTGTCCCTCCATGGCTTTGACACTTGATTATTTCCAAGGCTTCAATTTGATCATAATTTGACTCTAAAACCTGTCTAAGAGTATAAAATCTACCAAAAGCATAAAATCGAAGATATATGATAAAAGAAGCTAAAATAACCTAAATGCAAACTAAATGATACTAAAAACTAAGGAAATGATTAATAAATAATGGGATAAATGACTATATAATAGTCACTTATCAGGTCTCTTAATTTTTTTTCCTCGTATTTTACACACAAAGCTCCTAAATCTATCATAATTAATCAAGCCCTTCAATCTCTTAATTTTTTTTCCTTGTATTTTACACACAAAGCTCCTAAATCTATCATAATTAATCAATCCCTTCAATCTTCATCAGATCTCCTCCTCCCACCATCTCTTAATTTCTTCCTTGGAATTCTCTTTTCGACCGGTCCTGCTCCTAGTCCTGGATCGCTCTTTTCGACCGTGAATGGTAAATCAATTCGGCTTTCTTTCAGCACTTCCCTCTTTTGCCAAAGGTTTAAATTAACTGGTAATGTAAAAAAAGAAAGATTAGGGTTTGCCTTTTTATTTCTTTACTCTGGATTTTGCTTCACTACTAGAAACAGGGGCATTACCGACGGACTTTTACCGACGGACTTCGTCCGTCGGTAATACAGACGGAAACTTTTCATTTACCGACGGAAATTTATTTTATTTTACCGGGAATTTAATTTTTTAAAATTTCGTTTTGTCCGTCGGTAATTTTTAATTTCCGTCGGTAATACCGACGGTATTACCGACGGACTATGTCCACCGGTAATACAGACGGACCCGTCCGTCGGTAACTAAGTTATATATATACCCATTTACGCCTCAGTAATTTACAATTCGCAAACAAACCAAATCAACGAACGCCGAAGTGCCGAACCCTAGCTACCTCTGAACAACGCCGTCGCTGATCCTCGCCGTTCGCCGTTCTCGCCGTTGCCGGTAAGGAATCTCTCTCTCTCGCTTTCTTCTCTCAATTGCTTTCTCTCTCTCACCGATTTCTCTCTCTCACTCGCTCTCTCTCTCTCTCTCTCTCTCTCTCTCTCTCTCATTAGTGTCACGCCGTTCGCCGTCGCCGTCGCCGGTTCTTGGCGAGGTAAGGTTCCGAGCCTTTACATCCCTAAACCGGTTCTCAGGTAAATTCGATCATATGTATATCATATGTATATAAACAGTTTTGTGTGATTCATGTTTGGTGCGATAATTGAAGATGTTCAAATTTTATAGGGGGTGACTGAGAAATCATGTATGCTCAAAATGTAAGTTTTGTCAAATTGCTCCCATTTCCTTGTAGCTTTTGTGTACTGTATGGTTTTTATATGTGAAAGTGGTTCCTGATTTAAATGTTTCTCTTTGCAATATTGCAATTTTTTATTATCTATATTTGTGTTAAATGGGAACAAGGTTTCATATTTTCTTTACTTATAAGGGAATGTCATAGATAAAAATTTAGAAAATGCTGGAAAGTCTTAGTTTCGTTTACGTATAGTTTTTATCACATTCATATATATGCATTTATATTTGTACACACACATATAATTGGGGTGGGGTGGTGGAGAAACTCAAATGGAACTTTGGGATCCTCTTGGGGTGGATTGATTAGGCTGAAATGGATTTGGGAATACTTAATCAACATCTTACGAAGAACTAACCCTAGTACCTCACTGACTTTTCCCATATATTGCCCCCCTTCTCCCCCAAAATAGATTAGGGTTAGTTAAAACATTTCGAATAGGAATAGAGACTCTTTAATTTCATAATATTTGGAGAATAACCTATAGAGAGGTGAGGAATCAAAATATAAATAAGATGAGAGCCTTTTTCACCCACAGCTATCAAAATTCGTCTTCTTTGACCAAGGAAGACAGAGCAAACAAGCATTAGCACACGGTCCGTCCTTAAGAGTGAATGTATATAAGGGATATTTTGTCAATGGCTACGTATTCCACACCGAAGAATATGGCCAAACGAAATCAACTTGGAATAGCGGGGTCAATCTCAAGGGAAATCTCGATTATTATGGCGTATTGAAAGAAGTTATTGAATTGGAGTACTTGCTTGGAAATTCTGTAGTTCTTTTCAATTGTGAGTGGCGGGACGCTGAGCGAGGCATTAATAAACATGGCACTTTTGATCTCGTTGACTTAAAGCATTCTTCTAGGCATAATGGTGATGATGTGTTCATTCTTGCATCTCAAGCACAACAGGTGTATATGACCCCTTACCCCCGTCGACGAAGAGAGTCTAGCGGATGGTGGGCCGTATGAAAAACCAAAGCAAGTAGCACTTTTGATATACCATTGCGTGCAAAAACGTCTACTTCAAATATTGATTCATCATTACATGATTGTTATCAGGAAGAGGAAATGCCTATACCTCCGATTATTGACTTGAATGATAATGTCGAGGAGGATGAAGCATTAATGGCCGAAAACACCCGTCCACTAGGGGAGGAAGTCACTTTCAATGAAATCGATGATGACAATGTGGAGGATGAGGAAGGAGAAGGGTATATATCTGGGTCCGATGATGAAGATGAGGAAGAAGACGACGACGAGGAAACTAGTGAAGAAGAAATTGAATTTTGTAGTGATAGTGATCAAGATTGTAGTGAATGAATCAGTTTAGTTTTAATTCAGATAATGTTTTGTATATAATGTTTTGTACATTTTATATCACTTATCACTGTAATAATAATAATAATAATAATAATAATAATAATAATAATAATAATAATAATAATAATAATAATAATAATAATAATAATAATAATAATGGACATAAATATAATAATAATAAATAAAAAATAAAATAATCAATAAAAATAAAAATAAAAATATACATATATGTATATATATAAATATCATTATTGTCTATTAAAATTGCTTGAATTGTCGATAGTTGAAATATTTCGGTTGCATTAATCCTATTGTTCTCTGAGTGTATACTAGACATATATGGTTGATTACACTGTCGATTATAATCGATAGTGTTTGATTGACCTAGTCTACGTCGTGCACTTGGAGACCATGGGGTTATCTTTGTCAAAATTTCTTGATTTTCGATTATAAAGCAAGTAGACAAAGTGATATTTGCAATTCATGCGTGTATTTCGGGATGGGATAGAAGCCAACCCCACTACTATCACGTACAACCACTACCGTAGGGGTTATCTTTGGAGTGGAAAATCTCAAGTTTTTGCACAAGCGTTAGGCCCAAAGATTGAAACTTTGATTAATTATTATAAAATAAATCTACTTTCAAAGTTTCAATCTTTGGGCCAAATGCTTGTGCAAACTTGATATTTTCCACTCCATTTCATTATAAATGTAAACCCTCTCTCTCTCTATTTTAAAGAAAACAACAATATTATTTCAAATTCAAAGCAGTCAAGTGAACTCCATTATTTTGCTTCTTTTTGTTTTTAGTAAAACAACCTTATACGAAACCACCGGTCCATGTGAACTCCATTATTTAATGTTTTCATATTGTCATTTCTATTTTAAAGCCGCAAGAAGTGCAATGCGACAGGACACCAAGTCCACACCGTTACCCACGTTTTGTTTACTTGGTTACTCTTTACATGCTATGTAATATTTAAATTTTGTTCTACTTGATAATATTTTCTCGTCTACATATATAATATACTAGTTTAGATATGTCGGGTCGAGGTGGCAATCGTTCAAAGAGAGGGAAGGTTGCGGGTTTTGTCCATCGTCTTGTTTCACCAAGGACGGGAGGGAGGGGATCTACTTCTGGTTACGGGACGTAGTGAACCATCCGAGCGGAGTTAATTTGGACGCAATTATTAATGAGGAAGGAAAAATGGAAATATCTATCTCTCCCAGTGGCCAGTAAGTATCATTAATTGTAAATGTCATATATATAATGTTTACATTTTATTATTGTCTTTTTATTTGTATATATATTGATATATTGTTTTTTAATTAATATCTTGATAGGTTTATACATGCATGGTGGTGGTAGCGGTAGCAGCAGTGGCAGCGCTCGTGGTTGTTAAACATGAATTTTCATTGACATGTAATTAAACAAACAAACATATGTAGTTTCTTTTTCCCTTTCCCTTTTTCCCCGGCCTTTCCCCGGCCGTTTCCCCTTCCCTTTTCCCCTTTCCCCGGCCGTTTCCCCTTTCCCCCTTTCCCCGGCCGTTTCCACTTTCCCCTTTCCCCGGCCGTTTCCCCTTTCCCCTTTCCCCGACCGTTTCCCCTTTCCCCGGCCGTTTCCCCTTTCCCCTTTCCCCGGCGGTTTCCCCTTTCCCATTCCCCTGTCGCTTGATTTGGACAAACATATGTATTTTATTTGATGTACAAGCGAAACAAAGTTGTTTGTGTGTGTTTGTAGTTTGTAATTGGGTTGTTTGTGTGTGTTTGTAGTTTGTAGTTGTTTAAAACAAAGTTGTTTGAACAGTTTACGGCCTTTACGTGGTTTAATAATAAAACAAATTTTTTTTTTAAAATGCGCGGATTACCGACGGAAATTTCCGTCGGTAAACTAATACAAAAATAAATAATTCAATTTTTCCACGGAAATATCCGTCGGAAAATAAAAAATAAAAAATAATACTCAAAATACCGACGGACATATCCGTCAGTTCAGGGTTTATATTCCGACGGACAGATCCGACGGTAAATTTTTTGATTTCCGACGGTTATAACCGTCGGTAATGATTTTATTTCCGACGGATATTTCCATCGGTAACCTCCGGTATTGCTCCGGTTAACCGGCCGGCGTAACTCATTTCCGACGGACGTTTTCCGGCGGAATTTTTTATTTTCCGGCGGATAATCCGACGGAAATACCGGCGGAATTTGTCCGTCGGTATTACCAACCAATTATTTCCGACGGAATCCGACGGACTATTTCCGTCGGTAATATCCATTTAGCGACGGATTTGTAGAAATACCGACGGAAATTTCCGTCGGTAAACGGCCTTTTTCTAGTAGTGCTTATTTAGGGATTTTTTTTCTTGTATTTTTTGTCTAATTGTTTATTTATCATGTTCTAATGCAGGATAATGAATTAAGTTTGATTGTTCTACTTACTACCCAATTTCATCATTCGTCACAAGACTTCATCTTTCAAGAATTCAGGTGTTGATGTTCTTTTTGTATTACAATTGTGTTTAATTTTATTTGATAATGTTTCCAAAAAAATAGCCATCTGGTTGTGAGAAAAGAAAAAAAAATTTGTTGAGCAATTTAATGCTTCACAAAAGGGGGCTATTGAAAAATATGTTTTTAAAAGAGACTCGGGTCATAAAAATTTTAATGGATCGGGTATTAGTAACATTGAACAACCTGAAATTTTAGATGAAGAAAATAATTCTGATGAATTGGGTGTGGGTAATGATCTTGAGCAACATAATGAAAACCTAGGTGAAGACAATCATATTCATGAGGACATGGCTAATTTAAATGAGTGTGATATATCCTATGTATCCAACATAGAAAATGCAGAAATTGATAATTCTCAAAATCTTACATTAGATATTTTTGATCCGAGAAATTGGGATAATATTGACAGTAAGGCGAGGGATATTTTAGTTGAAAAAGGTCCCATACGAGTTTTTCATAAAGAGTATCCATTGGATAATAATTCAAGACATTTTTCCGACTCTTATTATTCTAGAAATTTGAGCTAATTGTTGGGATGCTTAATTGTTGCACAAAGATCTTTGTTTCAGCTATCAAAAACAAAGATCTTCTTCAGATTTTGGGATGCCTAAATGTTGCACAAATGATTTTTGTTCTTGTTCTTTTAATGATCTTGTTGTTTTGGATATAAACCTAGTAACATTACTTCTGTTTTATCTGGTGAAAATATATAGCATTTGAGTATCGTAAAAATATATAGCGTTTGAGTATCGTAAAAATGTCCGATTAATTAGGGGTCTCTTCATCTGATTTCGCCCAGGGCCCACAAAAGTCTAGGAACGGCCCTGGGTGTTGTGAGTGTAAAAGTAAAATAGGAGAGAGAATGAGTGGGGAAAATAGTAAAGATTTTCTTCCATTTTGGGCAGTCTCAATTGAGCTGGGACGGACCAAAAAGGAAATAAGTCTCAATTGGACTGGGACGGAGGGAGTATTTATATAAATTGAGAAAAATAAATTCTTGTATTTTAATTCTGTTGCAAACTCATTTTGAAAACTGTTTTTTAACTCAGTTGTGTGTGTGTGTTGTCTGAAGTGTTATCGTTGGTACTGCCAACACTTTTGATAACACTTAGTGAAAACAGGCAATTGACATTTTCAATTGGTATCAGAGCTAGACACTTGATACACCGAGTGTTTAGTCCAGTTATCATGTCTTACGATCTAGTTAATCCTAATAAAAAAAGGCTCATGTTCTTGATGGGTCAAATTATGCGTATTGGAAGATTCGTCTTTGTTCGCATATCAGATCAATTAATATTCGGGTTTGGCAATCTATTACTAATGGTTACTCTATTCCATTGTTACCTCCGAATGAGGATGGTGACATTCATGTCAAACCTGAATCCGAATGGACCAATGAAGAGAATAACCTAGCTAGTTTCAATGAACAGCCACTTAATACCATTTATGAGTGGGTGAACATGCATATTTTTAAACTCATTCAAAATACTTCCACGACTAAGGAAGCTTGGGATACATTGAAAATATTTTGTGAAGGAGATGGTAGCACTAGCGAAATTGATAGATTGAGGATGGGTGAAAATGAAGATATCTCTTCATATTTTGAAAAGTTATTTGATATTGCAAATGAGTGTCAAGTTTTGGGTGATCCTTTTACCAACAAACAACTTGTTTCAAAAGCAATTAAAACCCTTCCTGAGTGCTTCAATATAAAAGTTTCATCAATTGAAGAAGCTCACAATCATGCTACAATGGACATCAAACCCTAATAAGTATTTTGAAAACATTTAAATTAAATCTTGCCAAACAAGGTGAAGTCACTACTAAAGGGAAGAAGATTGCTTTGAAAATTCAAGCCTCAGATTTACAAAAAGATGAGGGAGAAGAAGTTTTTTTAGGAATTAGATGAAAACTCTATTGTTGCTTTAATTGCTAGGATATATAACCCTATGCTAAGAAATTTTAACAAAGAGACATTCAGGTTAAAGCAAATGAGCAACAGACCAAGGTGTATAGTTCGATGCCAAAGAGGACACTCCCAACAACCCAAAAGGCAAACATAATACGAAGAGCATCTTCAGATTAGTCAAGATCCGATCCCAATTAGTACAAAGTCATGCTTGTTCGGGATGGGGTCATTACGTAAACGAGTGTGCAAAGACACTAAGGAAGATGGGAAATAACTTATGGGTGTCTCTCAGTGATAATGAGGAAGAAGAAGTTGAACAAATTGAATAATCAGATCAGATAGCAATGCTAGTCACTATACATGACTCGGACACTGGAAGCGTTATCCCAAGTGGTAACCAATGTGGGATAACACTTATGGCAATACCCAATAGGTATAACAATCTCAGTTTTACTAATGTTGTTTGCTTCATTGGTTCTATTAATCTTTATGTAGAAAGTTCACAAGAGGATGAGCTGAGAAATAATGAGCTCATTGATGGGTTGAAGACTCTCTATGAGGACCTACTCGTAGAGTGGAAGAAAAGAGAACAAAATGGTGTTGTTCTTGACCAAGGAAAATCATGAGCTGAGGGATGGCATGACTACTGGAGGTCCAACTCATAAAGAAGAATGTGGAGCTGGACAAAGTCAAGGCCAAATTGACTTTAGTCGAGACCACCTTTAAGAAACTCGACACTGCATCTTTCAAACTGGATGAGATCCTCAATCTGAGTAAACCTCTCAAGGCAGGTATCGGTTTCCAAGAATCTTTAGATAATCTCACTTCTACTTTGGTCAATGAGGAAAATAAAACATGTTTTAGAAAACAACGTGTAAATGATAAAGAATTTTCCCCAATTAAAACTTCTGACAAAGTAAAAATATGTACTTATTGTCACACTACTGGACACTTTAAAAACAAGTGTCATACTTTTTTTTAAAGAAAAACCAGTACAGTTTTTTAGTGTTATCTGAAGTGTACCCAACACTCAAGATAACACTGAATGTCAGAAGGTAAAAAATCCAAGAAAGAAAAATTGGAAACCCAAAAGCAATCTGAGATGTGATGTTGTTTATACTTCCTTAAAAATAAATGTTGAGGATTTATGATACTTTGACAGTGGATGTTCACGTCATATGATAGAGACAAAAATGTTTTTAAAAGAATATAAACCTATTCAAGGAGGCACTATAACTTATAGTGCTGGAGGTAAGAGCAAGATAATAGGGAAAGGAACACTAAATTTGTCAGGATTCCCCACCATAAAATTTTTTTTACATGTAGATGGGCTTGTAGCTAATTTAAATAGTATTAGGCAACTTTGTGATGACAATTTAGAGGTGAAATTCAACAAGAATACTTGTGAGGTTTTGATAATACTAGCAGTTGTGTGATGTCAGGAACTAGATCAAGTGACAACTGTTATCTTGTTGAAGACAAGCATGTATGTAATTCGGTAAGAATTGACATCACAACCTTGTGGCATCAAAAGTTTGGACATGTTCATTTCCGTAACATAGAAAAAATCGTTAAGTTAGGTGTTGTTCAAGGAGTCCCTAAACAGGTTCTAAAAATAAAAACGTTTGTGAGGATTGTCTAAAGGGTAAATAAACACGTGTTGTCCACAGTGTTGCCAAACACCATGAGCAATACTCAGGAACAACCCGTTATTTCCAACTCTTACATATGGATTTAATGGGACTAGTAGAGGTTGACAGTCTGAGAGGTAAGATATATTCTTTTGTAATAGTTGATGATTTTTCAAGATTCACTTGGATCTATTTTTTTTTTAAAATAAAGGCTTTTGAAAAATTTTAAATCTTACACTCTAGAATCAAAAACATGTTTTGTGCTTCAATTTTTCACATAAGATCTGATCATGTAAAAGAATTTGAAAATATTTCCTTCTCCACTTTTTGTGAGAAAAAGGGAATACTGTTAGGCCCAATTAATAGGGAAAACAGGCTGGAGGGGGGGGGGGTGAATAGCTTGATAAAATTCTTTTGAAAACTCTTTGAAAATTACCAAGTAATTTATCAAAAGCAAAACCGTTGTTAACCGGTTATGCAGCGGATAATATATTACCGGTTTACACACTCAAGTCGGTTAAGTAAAAAAGGAAGTTTCAAAACAAGTTAAAATATCATACAAATGTATTCCAGTAAGTAAGGCAAAATAAGGCAGTAAGAATTTAAAGGTTGTAACCGGTGATAGATCTCAACTGGTTACAAGACAAATTAAATGAGCAAACACACAAGCAAGGAGACACGGTTATTTGGAAAGGTTCACAGTGTTAACGAACTGCTACGTCCTCTACCAAGTTTGGTCAAAACTTTGATTTGTGAAATGTGTACTATTAATGTTCACTAGTCTATTACAAGCTGTAAGTCTTAACCTATGCGGAAGGTTGAAGGCTGACTAAAGGAGAGTGATCACTAATGGATTGTAATACAAGTATAGCCAAGTGTTTTCAAGAGATGTGTTCACAAGTTGAACTGATTTCTCTTGGGTGTGTAGTGTGATCAATCAATGTGTTCCAGATATAGTCTTGTTGGGAAACACTTACAGAATTGATTGAGTGTGCACAGTGTATGTCCTAATAAATTGTCTAGTGATTAAAAGGATAGAATGTCTTGAACTTGAATGCTTGAAGAATTTCAGTACTTGCAGTTCTTGATAATTCTTCTCTCGAAGTCTTTAATGCACCACCCCTCTTTAATGCCCTAAGGAAGGTATTTATAGTTGTCTTCTAATGCAGTTGTTGTCTTTGAAGGGGTTAAGAAGATGACATGGACTGACAAGCTTTGAACGAAATTATCTTCTCCATTAAATGCTTGAGATTTGAAGTACATGCATGCTTGAAATATCTACTGGGTAAAGATGTTGTTGTGAGTACTGGTAACTTGAACATTCCTTGAAGTATTTACTTGTCAGACAACAATATGGTCTTCATATCAACTGCTCTACCTACTTTATCTAAGTAGGTAAGAGCAATTAATGCTAGGTCAAACTGATGAGGCTTGTTAAGTAAGCTTGACTAACTGCAGTAACTGGTTGGATGTAGATAACCGGTTACAATATCAACAGGCTATGACCGGTGTGATCGGTTGGCAAATAATCATTTGGTACATGACCGGTCAAGAAGGTAAACCAATTATGGCTTTATTAGATTGAACAAGTTATCCTTGAAAAAAGTCAAGGTCTTCAAGTCTTCGGTCATCTTGAGAAAATACAATTATAAAACACTGACACTAGCACTAAGGGGATTCTAAGCATAAATAGAAAGTCTAAGTATTCTAGTTAAAATTAGAGGTCCACAATAATTCTTTTATGATTGGGATTAATCAATTCTTAAGCTATACATATATTTGACTAACAATCTCCTCCTAATTGCTTAAATCCAATCATTCTAGGTATACATCTATCTTAACCTAGTAAAAGAATGAACAAAAGTTTATCTTTTATTTGTCATTCCCTAAGTCAAGTGACAACTTGATGTAATCTATGTAAAGCTATACATTTCAATGATTCAACAAAAATAAGAAAATGGGAAGAATGAAGTAACTTGCAAATGAAAGAGTTAGTAGTAGTATAATCAATCAAAAGATATAAAGGAAATTTAAGAAAGTAAACAATAAACTTTTAAATGAAAAAGAGTGAGGGTAAGAGATTCTCATTGATTTAAAGGTCCACCGGTTGTCAAGCAAAAGACATATACTTCATTGGTTACATTCTATTTAGCAGAATCAGGAGCAGATCGGTTGAGGGGTCTTTCTTTGACTGATCATCCTTCTCCTCTGTTGGTGTAGCCGATGAAACTATAACCGGTTCAGATTTGGATCTTTTAGCCGATGCTTCCTTCTCTTTCCTTTCTTCTCTCTTCCTTTTCTTCTTCTTAGATTTCCTTGATCGTTCACTAGCCAATTTCATCAGAATTTTATTTTGAGCTCTAGCCTTGATCAACTCATTTTGAGAGTCTCTAAGTTGAGTAGTCTGTTCATGGATTTTCTGATTGACTTTCTTCAACTATTTTGTGGCTTCAACAAGGGTTGTCTGGATTGCTATAGTTTCATCACACACTTGCTTGTTTGTATTTGTGGAATTTTTCAGCTCCTTCACAAGGTCAATGATTATAGCATCCTTTTGATTAAGCTTCTCAACAAAGCTTCTAATTGCTTTAGCATCCCCAGTTTCTACTCTTGTCATTCTTTTCTCTTCCTCCTCCTGATTGGACTTAGCCATATCATTCAAAAGTCTTTCATGCAGCTTCACCAAGTCATTCACAATGGTTGGCCTATGGAGATCAACTTCTATTTCATCAACTGATGGCACTGAAACTTGAGGCAAGGAGGGATCGGCAACAGGTGTAAAGGTAGAGACAATTATGGAATCGGTTTGGGCAGCAGTAGAGGGGAAAGTTGATGTAGCTTGGCTGACATAAAGAGTAGGTTGAGCGGGTGAGGGAGCCGCATGTTGAACAGTTGAAGCAGATAGATCAGTTAGAGAGGGATCGGTTAAGGAGGGAGCACCGGTTGAGAGAGGTTGATCGGTTGAAGTAAAGTAGCCGGTTGATGTAGCTTGACCGGTTGGAGGAACTTCCATAACAATGGTTTCTTCATTAGAATCGGTTGATAAAACAACAAAAATTGGAGTCATGAATCCATTATTCTCAAAGCTGTCCATGGCACAGTCAATCTCTTTTGCCTCTTCAAAAGCTAGAGCCATCATCTCTGCAGCTCGGCCGGCAAAAGGAAGGGCATGTTGCCTTAGTCTCACCAAACTAGCTAGCCTCAACATGTTGATCAGATGAAAAGCATAATGAATGTTGCTTTGAGGCCTAGTAGTTCCATCATCTCTTCTAACTGAAAGCCTAGGCACTTGTGGCATAAAGCCAACCGTATTGGTCACCTCAAAACTCCAAGCAAAAATCTTCAACTCCAACACCTTGGTCATTCTACCATTGACAACTAAATATCTGATAAATAAATTATCCGTTTGAAGAGAAGATTCAACCGGTCTAGGAAGCCGTTGAGGTACTTGATCGGAAATCTTTAGGGAGCCTGACTGTGATGTCTGAGCCGGTATGAAAGTTAGATGTTTAGAAGGGAAATCCAAGACCAATTACTACTCAGCTTTTCCAGGGATAAGCTTGGCATTATGAGGAGGAGCAACTCTTTTCTTTAACCTCAAAATTCTAGGAGTTTGGAATTTTAAGCTGGTCTCACCTGGTCCCTTAGTGTTGGTTTGGTGAGGAGGAGTGTCAACCGGTAAAGATCCAATTTTTTTAGTCTCAACCCCATCTATAAAAGCTTGCATTCTGTCTTGCCTCCTTTTGCGTTGAAGATCATCAGCTAAGGAAGGAGGCATAGGGATCGGTTGGAGAAGCCTGGAACTTGTTACTTTCTCATGGATATCAAATAAGAACATCCCATTTACCAATCTAGGGATGGATGCGCTAGAAGTATAATAATTTTTGGTGGACATCAAATCTTTCTGGTCCACTTAGAAGTCAAAATTGGTTGGAGGATGAGCAGGATCAAACGGATCATAATCAATAAGGTTCTGGTGCATGAAATTTAATGGCATCATACTCTTCAAATAAGTCAGAAAGAGTGGGATCCTCCTCCTTAAAAATAGGATCAACTTCTTTGCCATTTAGCTTGGCACTGGACTGACCGACAAGTAAGCTTGCTTCAGTTGCAGCTTGAGTGGCATAATCTTCTGCAGTTGACCATTGAAGGTCCACTTCACTCTCAAATAAGCTTTTAGCCAAAGCTGCTTACAGTTGGACATCATCAACTTTTGGTTTATCCTCCTCAACTGGATTAGCAGATGCAACGATTGAGGGCATCTCAACTGGTTGTCTAACCGGTGAGGCAACTAATAAACTTTCTCCTCCTCCTAGGCTTGTAACCGGTGATGTATCGTTTAAGTCTCCTCCTATCTTTCTAACCGGTGCAACCGGGTGTGAAGTTACAAAATGCATTCCCTTGTCATCTGGTCCACTGGAGATGGAACTTGATCTAGAATGCTCACTATCATCACCATCAATAGCATCATCATAATCATCAACATCATCACCATCCTACTCATTGAACAAATCTTCAATCTCTTCATCGGTTGTGGTAGTCCAATTGTTTTTATTGGAATGGACTGAAGAGAAGAAGTCAGCTAAGTTTATGTTCCCCATGGCTTGTAACTCTCTATCTACTTCAAACATGTTCTCAATTAGGTCCATTACATTTCTGATCAGCTGGTCTCTCCTTGGACCTAATGAGACTTGTTCAATGTCAAAGTATGGAAGCAGATCATCAGTTTTTTCATACTTGCCTAACTGATAAGGGTAAGATTCTTTCAGGGTGTCTTGGACTCCATATAATATAGCAAAGTTAGTCTACACCGCATGAACCATCATATCCTTTTGCAGCAGATCCTGAGCAAGGTAGATAGCATTCAACATAATGGGAAGCAAATCACATTACCGGTTGTGGAGTTTAATGAGGTCCTGCTTAGAGAGAGAGGCATCAAACTCATTTAGTTGGCAATATATGCTGAAGTATATACCCTTCTCCTCATGAGTAATCTCAAAATCAACATATTTATACACATCTCTAACAGGCACTGACTCCTTATGCAGCTCATGGAATTGAAGGAGTCTTCTAAGAAAGGAAGCTAAATGGTCAATAGGGTTAACCCAGTTGGGTAAAGGGATAAGTTTGTCTTGAACAACCCATGGGTTGTTGTAGAAGATGTGGAAAATTGGGTTTCTGATCGGTTTGCACTTCCTAACCGATGGATCTGATATATGACCAGTTATAGGGGTGTCACCCATCAGGAAGTCGTGAGTAAACAACCTTTTCGGGATTAAGGGAACAAAGTTGGCAATATCAGGCTCAATCAATTTCTTTCTCTCAGCATTTTCTTTGGCCAGTTGAGAGACAAATTTTTGGGTAGGTTTGGATTTGGGTAAGGAGGATGAAGTAGAAGGAGTATGAAATTTTTGGACTTGGGGTTGGACAGCTTGTTTTCTGGCTATTTTCATAGGCCTGACCAGTGGAGAGGTAGAAGGGGCCACCGGTTGGGGAGTTGTGCTGAACGATGGAGCATCAGTTGCATTCCTCTTGACCGATAAAGTTGGAATCCTTTGAGAGGACTCAGGCTAAGCAGATTTCTTGACCTTGGGCTTTTAAGGCTCTTTCTTCTTCTCAATCGGTTGAGCACCGGTTGAGGCTTCACCGGTTGATCCATCACCAGTTGAGACAGTAGTAGCCTCCTTAAAAATTCTTCCCCATTCAGCCTTGTGAAAAGTTTTTACCCATGACTGGGGATAGCTTGGCTGACTAGCTGAAGAAGCAAGGATAGCAGGGTTATTCCTCAACACTCTGCTAATTAGAAGGTAATGGCATGGCCTTTCTTTGTTAGCCGTGTGTTGGGGGTAAAAAATCACCTTCAGCATGTTACAACTTGGCATTACATCCTGATCCTACATCCTGAGGCAACAACTTGACAATATGGTGAGACCATCAAATCCCCTATCTATCAGGAACCGTTACTGCAGACTCGGTCAAATTCTTCACTACTCGATTAAATGATTCTACTAAAACGGATTATTCTCACCCTTTTATGGATTTCAAGGAATAAAAAGAGGAAGACGTTAGGCTCGTTACAACCGTTATTCATGTTGTTTAAATAGCATTAGAAACACCTATGTATACACACACTCACAAACAATTATACACACATACTTTATATTCACACTTCATTTGACTCTTTACCATCACAAGATCAATAAAACTCCATTGTTTCGAGGTTTTATACCGGTGAACATGTTGTTCAATGGCCTTCCTTGTTAAATAGTATGTTTTTACATCTTGAATTAAAATGATCATATTCCATGGTGCCCTATCATCTTCCTTGGGGTCAAAGTACTTAAATTTGGCCAAAACAGTTTGGTGCCCACCGAGGGGCCCATGGTTTTTTGATTGGCAAACAAGGATTCAAGATACCTGCCGAAAGGCCTTAACCATGGTTTTTTGATTTCCTATTTTTTTTTATTTTTGATGCTTGCTGTTGTTGGTCGTAATACAGGACACACGAAGTAGGAGCAATGGTACGCATGCGTAGGATAAATAACTTCGACAAGGTGAAGCAGATTCCCCACGGCCTGGCAGATCCTTCGAGCACCGTTTCTAGGTTTTCTGTAGACAAGATACCAACACCTACTAATAAGCGACTAGGGGCAACGAAACGGTCAATCCAAAGCACCTTTGAGCCTAACCAAGTTGATCAACCAGACTAGTATGTGTTAGACGTGGAGACCCTTATATTCCCAACGCGAAAGCCCTACCTATAGTGTACTATTCTTCTATCAAGTTTCCCACGTAACGAGAAGGCGATACGGTCCCATTTGAGTAAGTTGTATCTATTTCCAAATTAAATACAAATATTTACGTTTATTTCAATTCTGATGTTTCCAAAGTGTAAGGCATACGCCTTCCTAATAGGGTAAAGATTTTGCATCTTTCTTAAAGTTGTTTAAGGTTGTTACGCCTAAGCATGGTCGCACAATTTTCATGTTTTATTTAAGGAGTAGGTGGGCCAACATGTCATGTACATGTTGATTACCCCCTTGCACTTAATTAAAGCTACAAACTCAAGTTGAAATCGTAAGGATGTAACATTAACATGTTGCCATAACATCATAAGTTTTATACCTTTTTTCCATCCAAAAATTTCCCCAAAAAAGAGGATCCACAACCTGATCCTAACTAATCAAAAAAGTCACAACTTGGCTTCAAAAACACATAAACTACCCAAAAGTCTATGTCTCAAACAAAGTCACCATAATCCATTACAACCTAAAAAGATTCATCATCTAAAGCGAGGACAAACCCTTCGACAAAAATATCAAGTTGTAAAACCATAAAAGTTGTTTTTAAGAGGGCCCTTCCAGATTAGAATTCAAAATAAAACGTAAAATTGTCTTTTGAAGTTGGCAAAAACATACCTGATCTTCATTCCTCTTTCTTCTCCTCCTCTCGGGCTTCATCAACTTGTCCCTCCTTGCCGGCATCTTGAACCTTCGGGGCTCGCTTCCCGAGCTTCCCGGCCGCCTCACTTTAGAAATGCGTGCATCATTGCGGCCTCATCTTGATGCTCCACTTGGTGTGCTGCCCCATCTCATATTCCTTGATCATTTCTATCCTACTTTCCATCACCGTCTTGCTAGCATTAAACATGAACCTCTCCTTTGCGACTTCAATTCCTTCACATGTTCGTCGGTGGCTTTTGAAAACTCCTTCTTCAGCTTGGAAATCTCATCGGCATAAACCTCTCGATTGTTTCTCGGCTTGTGTAGCCCCTAAGTGTCTCAAACTTGACCCTTTTATCAAGCACCTTGATCCTGTCTCTTTTACCTCCCACATCTTTAACCAAGTTGACCGCAAGATTAAACTGCATCTCAGAGATCCTTAGAATTTTTATATTTGGCTACTTCCAGAGTACGGGGAAGAAGAAGAAGCGTTGTTACCTTCTCCCGGCGTAAGCTACGATATTGTAGGCATCCTTCTTCAATACCTTACCACTTCAACCTCATCCAACTTTCTCTTTATCAACCTTGGAACCTTCTCCTTTTGATAGGGTGGCTTACTATCTTCCTTCTTTACTCCGACTTTTGCCTAATTATAGACATGATGTCCTTCACATGCAAAACACTGTACGGGGACGTGAAGCGCAAGACAAAGAAACCGAGTCAACTAAGAAACAAAAAAAGACAAGTAGAGATAAATACGAACACTTACCGAGATAACATCTTGTGGGAACCCTCTTCTACCGGCTTGTACGTCTCTACCTCTACACTTGCACTCTCGGGAAACCAAACACGACGACGGTAGACAAACTTACGTGAAATTCGGAGTAAAGTCAACACCGAAGAAGATGATGAAGATTAGCCAATAAGAAATAAAAATAAACCGAAACTACCTTCCTTCCTCCACTCACGAGCCACACATTACTCAACACCTTCAATCGTATCCCTCTTCACAAAAAAGAACCAATTTTTCCAACCCCTATACGAATCTAAGGAATCCAAAGATCCAAACTCAGAGGCCTGCTTTTCACCCTAAAAAAAAACCAAAACCTATATGTACCATGGGTCCTAATAAGTCAGCAACAAATGCAGCACAAATTCTTCCAAGCCAACCCTTAACCCTCTATCTCATCACTCAACCTCGTCCAAGGTAGCCAAAGCCCTCCGGCCCTGAGGCAATGAGTTGACAAGTAGGCAAGGCCGATAATCTTGAAGAAACGAGTGATTAAAGGGGAAAAAAGGGAACTTGAGCCCAATGTTAAAAGATGGTATTCTAGGAAATAGACCCAATCGCCCAAAAATACAATCAGAAAAGATTAGGGTTGGGATCCATAAAAACTCAACACCCACGGGAAAGAGCGAAATTTTTCGAAGGGTTTCTCAATGTGCTAACGTGCACGGGATTGAAAGGGCACATACCTCATCCTCAGACGTGCTCGTAGCATCCTAATCGACGAAACCAGTGGGGCAACACTCAAGGAAGCTAGGGCTAAGCGGCTTCTTTAGATTTACCCATATGAACAAGAGAGTAGTAATGTGAGTACAAGAAGAAGAAGCTGATTTCTTTGGAGGAGGAATAGGAACCCCACCACCTTAGAACAGGAAAGGCACTTTCCGAGGGCTTGTCAAAAGTTGAAGAAAGAAGAAAACATCAACTCGGCGTATTAATAAGGCGTGTAGACTTGATGGGTGAAGAACCCTAGGTGCATACTCACAAGTACTCTAAACCCTAGGTATTGGAAGTTTGGTTGCGCTAAGGAAGATGCCGTATAAGTGAAAACGTGGGCGCCGGCATAAAATGGTTAAAATTTTTAAATTTTTTAACTTCTTTAAAAAAATTTCTTAAATTTAGGGGGCATTTGTTGGGGGTAAAAATCACCTTCAAAAGATGTTACAACTTGGCATTACACATCCACGATCATACATCCTGAGGCAACAACTTGACAATATGGTGAAACCATCAAATCCCCTATCTATCAGGAACCGTTACTACAGACTCGGTCAAATTCTTCACCACTCGATTAAATGATTCTATTAAAATGGATTATTCTCACCCCTTTCACGGATTTCAAGGAGGAAAAAGAGGAAGATGTTAGGCTCATTACAACCGTTATTCATGTTGTTTAAATAGCATTAGAAACACCTATGTATACACACACTCACTAACACTTACACACACATAATTTGTATTCACACTTCATTTGACTCTCTACCATCACAAGATCAATAAAACTCCATTGTTTCGAGGTTTTATGTCGCCAACAAAAGTGTTGTTCAATGGCTTTCCTCGTTAAATACGATGTTGTTACATCTTGAATTAAAATGATCATATTCCATGGTGCCCTATCATCTTCCTAGGGGTCAAAGTGGTTAACTTTGGCCAAAACACCTGGCAAGTAGTTTCTCCTCTCCCTTTCGAACTTCTTGAATGCCATCAATATCAACATTATAAATATAGGTACACCACTTGAATTCCTTCTGTAGTAGGATGGCTGCCATAGCTTTAAAGCGAGACTCATTGTGATGCAAAGCGGTGGTAAAAGCCCTTGGGCCGATGGATAATTTACCCGGTCAACAATCTCGCATAAAGGGCATAATTGAGATAGGGCTCTAAATCAGCTTTCTTGTCACCCCTCACCCATGCTACGAATGGCTTATCACTCTCTCGATTTCGAGCCCTGTGCTATCTTGATATTCTTTGTAGACACGGTTGAGGGAAGGCTAAGGAAGGCTTCAGAAATGGAGGCTAGAGAGAAGGTGACAGATACACGGGCAACAGTTGAGATAATAGAAGGCACTTCACTGGCCTTTACATCTTCATCAATTGAACCATTGTCAAACATCTCGTTTTCCGATTCATAATAAATATCTTTAGAACCCTCTGGCAAGAGAAACAGAAGAACTCCAGCACCGGCAAGAATAGCCTTCAGAAGCTTGCCTTGCTCAGAATCAATGAACGAATATAGAATGTAACCTCCGTATATGTCTTTCTTTGGAGTTGGTTTGGGAGCCATCTGTAAACATCAACATCAAGAACACAACATTTCAAGTTAGAGAAATATTTAGAAATAGACATGAAGACATTCATAATAACAAAAATTTCTACCATAAATTTTTTTAAGTGTTATCAAATGAGATGAAGAAAGATTAGAAATTTTTGATTAACTCCGAAGAAAAATGGAAGTACTTCGCCGGCTATAAAGGAGAGATAGAGCAGAGAGAATAGAGAGAGTTTGAGACACAGAGAGAGAGAGAGAGATTTAAAAAAGTGAAATGATTGCCTTAAAAATAAGAGATAATGGAGAGAAACAAAATAATGGGATACGACCCTAACGTAAATATAATTATGGAAGCATAAAATAGGAACGTGTGTGCAACAGTTTAAATTTTAAACATAGTAATGAACAAAAAGATAAACTTTTGGATAAATAGGAATGATACAGATATTACCTTTTTTATCAAATTTTATTTTGATCTACCAATGAAATGAAGTTGGTAGACAGCTCACAAGTTGTGTCAGACTTGCAGCTGAAAAGACTTGAAAGGATAGCAGGGGTGTCGGATGCGTCTGTTAAAACGGATTGATCCGGCCGCAGTTTGTTGTCGGTTAGGCGTTTGTGTTGGGTTTTGGGGTTACAAACGCAGCGGAAGACATAGAAATAGCAAAAAAACCCTAGCCCTATGATCCGTCTAACATGAATAGTTAAAACCATGAAATAGAATTTACATACCTTAATGTGATTATGTTGGTCTTTCTAAATGGATCTAGGATTCAAATCCTATTTGAATCAATGAACAACCTTCAAATCTTCGAATCGTTGATGAAACTTGGATCTTCTCCTTGTTCTTTACCTTGTAAAGAATCGATGATTGAAGGATTCAAGCTTTTGGTGATTAACTTATCACCCTCTATCGGTAATCCACACTCGAATGGACCAAGAACGATTCTTGATTGATTGCTAGATGATCCCAATTATTGAAAACGATTTTCAATAATCAATGGCAAAAATGATTTTGATCTTTGATTCTAAATCTAGATCTCAATTTTGTGTTTCATAAACCCAAAAATTACATGTGTTTTTGGCTGACCATAGCTCCTATTTATACCAAGTATAAATCCCTATCTTTTAGGGGAGAATCCTAGTCAAAAACCAACACCAAATCAGCAAAGGAAAAGCAATACGGACTAAAATTAACCTCTGGCATGACTCGTTCCCAGGGGCACGAGTCGTGCCTTATGACCAATTAAGTCGTACGACTAAACAAAGCAGTTTTCCAGGTTGCCAAATCAACGGGGCACGAGTCGTGAGCATGACTCGTCCCACAGGGCACGAGTCGTCCCTCAGGGCACGAGTCGTCCCTATTTGCACACCCTCAGAAACTGTCGTCCCTTACCAAGGCACAAATTGAGCCAATGGGGCATGACTCATCCCCTGAAACATCGCCGCCATCTCGCAGTCATCCCCAGAGCCTGTAATTCATTCTTTAGCCATTTTAATCCGTTCTTTTGTGTGTGACCCTTTAGGAATTATATTTTATGTTGATAGTGAGTTGAAACATCAATCTCACAAGGCACAAGTGACTTCTAGCAAATCATTATGTCCACCCAATTAAATATAACATCAAAGCTTGATTCCTTGATAATCAAATGTCACAAACCCTTTGTCCACGATGTCCAATTGAACATGAGTCATGGTCTATGTCAACTCATTCTGTTCAATGCTTTCTCAATTCCGAATATGTTGATAATCCCAATGAATTTGATCTCTATCAAATCACTTGAGTATGGCCATACATTTCATCAAATGTCACAACTCCTTGTGAACTTGGTTCCGTCTCTACTCTTGGTTCCATGTCGTTTTCAGGTTCTTGAACTTCTTCAAGATTAATTTTACTCCCACTAGATTCTTTATTGAGAAACTATTTCTCAAGAAACGAATCATACAGAGCAACGAACATTTTGTTCTCTTTGCGGTTGTAAAATTAATGTCCGAAAATAACCTTGTCAGATTTGGTGCTAACTTATGAGAAACAAGTCTCTTCATATAAGTTTTCCAACCCCAAATGACAAACTAAGTTTTCTACTATGCCACATCTCATGTGGGGTCTTAGGAACCGATTTAGTAAGGACTCGATTACGTGCAACCACATTATTTCTAATGAATATCCTCAAAAGGTATTAGGAAAGTCAACTTGACACATCATCGAATGAACCATGTCCTACAAGGTTCAATTCCTCCTTTCAAACACACCATACAATGTGGTATTCCGGGTGGAATCAACTCTGAAACGATTTCACAGTTTTGAGATGATTGTCAGACTCTTGGTTCAAATATTCACCACCTCGATCTAATCAAAGTACTTTAATAGTCTTGCCAAGATTGTTTTGTACTTCATCTTGAAATGTTCGAAACATCTCAAACGATTCACCTTTGGACTTCATCAGATAGACGTAGCCATATCTAGATAAGTCACCGGTGAATGTGATGAAATAGCGAAATCCTCTCCTAGCAATGCTGCTTAATAGTTCACATACATCTCATGTATAAGGGCCAATAAGTCACTAGCCCTCCCACTACTCTTAGTGTAGGGTTATTTGGTCAATAATCCCAATAAATAAGATCCACATTCCTCAAATGATTCAAAGTCATATGATTCTAAAAGTCCACGTTAATGGAGTTTAGATATATGTTTCTTATTTATCTGACCAAACAGGCAATGCCATATGAACGTGTTGTTCATATTATTCGGTTTATATTTCCCATTTATATTATAGATATCTTCAATATTATTTTGTTTCTCAACATCAAGGATATGAAGACCATTCAATGACATATGCAATACAATAAGTCATATCATTAAATGAATATAAAACTTCTTATTCTCAATAAGAAAATTATATCCTTTGTCATCCATATAAGAAACGGAAATAATACTCCTACTCAAATCCAGAACGTAGTCACACTTGTTCAAAACAAGTTGTATTCCACAAGGTAAAGTGACTTCATAAGTCCCTATGGTTAATTTAGTAACTCTTGCTCCATTCCCACGCATAGGTTTAATTCACCTTCTTTGAGTAGCTTTCTATTCTATGTTCCTTGCACATTTGAACAAATGTGGGATCCAATCCGGTATCATATACCCAAGAACAAGATGTCGAAAGGAAAATATCTATCATATAGATACTTGAAGTAGTAGCAATCATATTGCCCTTCTTCACCTTTTAAGCCTTCCTAATAAGCGTTGCAACTTTGCTTCTAATGACCAATCTCATTGCAATGGTAGCAAACTGCATCCTTTTGAGACACTTTGGGTTTAGCCTCTTTGGCTTTGGCAACTTTTTCCCTAGGTTAAGCAACCTTTGCTTTACCTTCTTTGTATTTCCTTTTAAACCCCTTTCTTGTGTTAACCATTAACACAACAACCTCTCTCTTGCCTAGCTTGCACTTGAAACATTTCCTTTGTATGTTGTGGTAGAACAAAAGTATCTTCCATGTGTTCAAGGTCCTTCATAAGAGCCTTTAAGCATGGTGGCAATTATAAGGCAAGCAATATCATTAGAATCATCACATGTTTCTAATGTTGCTCCTTATTTGCCCTTTGCAACATTTGCAATGGGTTTAACAGGAATTGATTCGTCAAGAATGTACAATTTGCCTAAGAACAATTCTTGAGCATCCGATCAAATCAGAATAACTTGTACCGTTCTTTTCGAACTTTGTCCTTCATAAGGACGAATCGCAATTTATTGTGTAATGCTATTTCTACAACAAAATATGTAAACTATATGATTACATATCAATATCAATACAATAATCATCTAAGAGCAAATAATGTATTTTACAAATACTCCCACTAAATTATACACCTTCTAATACAAGAATGTATCATATAATTATGGTGGGCTAAGATCCATATTTCACTTGATTTTGGTTTAACTGAGTCAATGCCCGAAATCAAGCTATTTAGGTAGAAACATCAATCATATCTCTATATGACTCATAGATCTTTTATTAGATTTCCTTAGACATCATATGTCAAACACATGTTTTAAATCTCATCTATGCCTTGGGTAAAATTTCATTTGAAAGCACCAATTAAGTCAAAACCTTTTTCAAATGTATGAGACATGGAACGATTCACCTAACTGAGTCAAAATTACATCAACCATTATCTCATCTGGCTCACAAATTAAGATATAAGATGCACCCAACTGAGTTGAAACTACATCAAATACCCTAAAATTTCACAAGTGTTCTAATCAAGGAATGGCATAAGACTTAAATATTTAGAAGGTTTTACAAATAACAAACATCGCATGGTTGTATATGAAACTTATGTGTACATCATCATGAACATGGGATTTTCACATAAAATCCTACTTTAGGATCATACCAATAATCATATAATAAATAACATTTATTAACTACATAATTATTTCATTCTCAAAATATACGGATTCAAATAAACATGTTAATCATATTAAAACGAACATCAAATCCTAAACAAACAATTTGTTTCAATTTTGAGAATTTACCAATCTACTTTAATCACATTAAATAGACCCATATCCCATGTAAAAGATTAATCATATTAACCAATTATTAATCATAATAATGGTATATCACATATACATGTTTTCTCTAAACAACACATATAAAATCATAGATCTATTTCACATATAGCATGTAAAGCATTTAATCACATTAAATCTAGCATGCCAATTTTAACCTAATTATGATAAGACGAGGCTTAGATACTACTGTTGGGTTTTGGGGTTACAAATGCAGCGTAAGACTTAGAAATAACAACAAAACCCTAGCACTATGATCCGTCTAACATGAATAGTTAAAACCATGAAATAGAATTTACATAGCTTAATGCGATTATGTTGGTCTTTCTAAATGGATCTAGGATTCAAATCCTATTTGAATCGATGAACAACCTTCAAATCTTTGAACCGTTGATGAAACTTGGATCTTCTCCTTGTTCTTTACCTTGTGAAGAATCGATGATTGAAGGCTTCAAGCTTTTGGTGATTAACTTATCACCCTCTATCGGTAATCCACACTCGAACGGACCAAGAACGATTCTTGATTGATTGCTAGATGATCCCAATTATTGAAAACGATTTTCAATAATCAATGGCAAAAAGGATTTTGATCTTTGATTCTAAATCTAGATCTCAATTTTGTGTTTCATAAACCCAAAAATTACATGTGTTTTTGGCTGACCATAGCTCCTATGTATACCAAGTATAAATCCCTAACTTTTAGGGGAGAATCCTAGTTAAAACCCAAAACCAAATCAGCAAAGGAAAAGCAATACGGACTAAAATTAACCTCTGGCACGACTCGTCCCCAGGGGCACGAGTCGTGCCTTATGACCAATTAAGTCGTACAACTAAACGAAGCAGTTTTCCAGGTTGCCAAATCAACGGGGCACGAGTCGTGCCTGAGGGCACAAGTCGTGAGCATGACTCATCCCACAGGGCACGAGTCGTCCCTAGTTGCACACCCTCAGAAACTGTTGTCCCTTACCAAGGCACGATTGAGCCAATGGGGCATGACTCGTCCCTTGAAACATCAGTCGTCCCAGAGTCATCCCCAGAGCCCATAATTCATCCTTTTAGCCATTTTTAATCCGTTCTTTTGTGTGTGACCCTTTAGGAATTATATTTTATGTTGGGAGTGAGTTGAAACATCAATCTCACAAAACATAAGTGACTTCTAGCAAATCATTATGTCCACCCAATTAAATATAACATCAAAGCTTGATTCCTTGATAATCAAATGTCACAATCCCTTTGTCCACGATGTCCAATTAAACATGAGTCATGGTCTATGTCAACTCATTCCGTTCAATGCTTTCTCGATTCCGAATATGTTGATAATCCAAATGCATTTGATCTCTATCAAATCACTTAAGTATGGCCATACATTTCATCAACACTATTCATCGAGGGGCCCAAGCAAACATCTCTCTTCTTAAGAGGGACAAATCCCATCTTGACTTATCATTCTTCCCTACATGAATCCGATCGTGCTATCATAGCCCTTATTGCTATCCGATTAAAGATAGTGTTAGACTATATTAAACGCAACGTTCATCATGTGGAAGACAATGATAATCTCAGGTACAAAGGATTCAAAAACACGACTATCATGAGATTTAATCATGACAACAGACCATGTCATAAATCTCATAAGTAGGTCAAGTCCAGTACTCGTTCTCTAGCAAGTACCCATAAGTGTAATGTGCATCTCCATGCATATAATCATCTCCATGATTATCCATTACCAACTTATACTAGTTGTTCACAACAACTAGGGACGCAGTTCAATATAATAAACATGTAAACATATAATGAACCAAATAATCTTTCTCTATAATAAACGATAAAGATGATACGTAACGGTTTAAGTTAAATATAACTAAAGCCTAGGGCATTACACCAACAATCTCCCACTTGCACTAGGCTCCATCTATGTATCGAATACTCATGGACCTAACATGACCATCATGCTTCTGCCTGTGCGAGGGTCTTTGTAAGTGAATCCCTAATGTTATCATCGGTTGATACTTTGCATATATCAACATCTTCTCATTCTAATGAATTCTCGAAAAATGTCTAAGTGTGTGTTTGGATCGCTGTTGTGACCTTGGTTCCATTGCTTGCACAAATGGCACCACAATTATCACAACAAAGTTCCACTTATTAGTGATACTTGGAACATTTCCAAAATACTAATTGAACTTTTGATCCAAACCACCTCTTTTAGCTACATCAGATGTCGCTAAAATTCGGCCTTAATTGTAGAATTGGCTACGTTTTTCTGCTTGGAACTTTTCCAACAAAAACGCACCTTCAATAAGCATAAACACAAATCCTAATTGCGATTTTAAATTAACTTTGTCAGTATGGAAGTTTGTATCTATATAACCCTTACAATAAGATTAACTTCCAACCTTTCAAATACTAAGAACGTATCCTTAGCTCTTCTTAAGTACTTAAGGACTGTCTCAACTGCCATCCAATGGTTCACATCAAGATCAAATTGGTATCAACTCGTCATGCTTAGAGCATACGTGACGTTGGGTCTAGTACAAATCATGGCATACATGACAAATCCAAAAGCCGGAGCATATGGAACTTCATTCATTCCCTTTTGCTCACCAGTTGTCATAAGACAATGAGTATTGCTAAGAGAAATACCATGACCCATTGACAAGTTACCTTTTTTAGACTCTTCTAAGAACCTTGTCAATGTGAGTATTTTGACTCAAACCAATTTATCCTTTTAGGTCTATCTCTATAGATCTTGATGCCAAGGATGTAAGTGGCATCACCCATATCTTTCTTTGAGAAACCTTTCCTTGACCAAGACTTGACAGTCTTAAGTGTCGAAACTTTTTTTTTTTCCAATGAGTAAGATATCATTGTAATAAAACATTAGAAATAATATTACGCTCCCACTGAATTTCATGCATACACAAGGATTATCTTCGTACTTGATGAAATCAAACTCTTTGACTGATTCATCAAAATGAAGATTCCAATTCCTTGAAGCTTGATTCAATCCATCTCATGGATCTTTGCAACATGCATACTTTATTAGAATTTCTTGGATCGACAAAACTTCGGGTTGCGTACTATACACATCCTTAATAATATTTCCATTTAAAGAAAGTCGTTTGACATCCATTTGTCATATCACATAGTCACAATATGGGATTATGGCAATTGAAATTATAATAGACTTCGGCATTGTAACTGGCAAAAAGGTTTCAACATAGTCAATACTATGAATTTGCCTAAATCCTTTTGCTACAATCCTTAGTCATGAAAGTATACTCCTTCCCATCCATGTCAGTCTTGAAAACCTACTTGCACCCTTTAGTTTTTATACCTTCAGGTAGCCCAATCAAGTTCCAAACTTGATTATCAAACATGGATTGTAATTCGGATTTTATGGTTCCTATCCATTTATCTGAATTAGGAGTGGACATCGCCTCAAGATAGGAAGTAGGGTCATCATTCTCAATGACTTCCATCTTATTACTTTCTGATATGAGAAATCAATATTTCTTGAGTTCGGATCGTAACCTATCCGATCTACAATGGACTTGTGCATCTTGAACCGGTTTCACAACTCCTTGTGAACTTGGTTCCGTCTCTACTCTTGGTTCCATGTCATTTTCAGGTTCTTGAACTTCTTCAAGATTAATTTTACTCCCACTAGATTCTTTATTGAGAAACTATTTCTCAAGAAACGAATCGTATAGAGCAACAAACATTTTGTTCTCTTTGCGATTGTAAAATTAATGTCCGAAATAACCTTGTCAGATTTGGCACTAACTTATCAGAGACAAGTCTCTTCATATAAGTTTTGCAACCCCAAATCTTCATGAAAGACAAACTAAGTTTTCTTCCATGCCACATCTCATGTGGGGCCTTAGGAACCAATTTAGTAAGGACTTGATTCAGTGCAACCGCATTATTTGTAATGCATATCCTCAAAAGGTATTAGGAAATTCAACTTGACACATCATCGAATGAACTATGTCCTACAAGGTTCAATTTCTCCTTTCAAACACACCATATAATGTGGTGTTCCGGGTGGAGTCAACTCTAAAATGATTTCACAGTTTTGAGATGATTATCAGACTCTTGGTTCAAATATTCACCACCTCGATCTAATCGAATTACTTTAATAGTCTTGCCAAGATTGTTTTGTACTTCATCTTGAAATGTTCAAAATATCTCAAATGATTCACCTTTGGACTTCATCAGATAGACGTAGCCATATCTAGATAAGTCACCGGTGAATGTGATGAAATACCGAAATCCTCTCCTAGCAATGCTGCTTAATAGTCCACATACATCTCATGTATAAGGGCCAATAAGTCACTAGCCCTCCCACTACTCTTAGTGTAGGGTTATTTGGTCAATAATCCCAATAAACAAGATCCACATTCCTCAAATGATTCAAAGTCATATGAGTCTAAAAGTCCACGTTAATGGAGTTTAGATATATGTTTCTTATTTATCTGTCCAAACCGGCAATGCCATATGAACGTGTTGTTCATATTATTCGGTTTAGATTTCCCATTTATATTATAGATAACTTCAATATTATTTTGTTTCTCAACATCAAGGATATGAAGACCATTCAATGACATATGCACTACAATAAGGCATATCATTAAATGAATATAAAACTTCTTATTCTCAATAAGAAAATTATATCATTCATCATCCATATAAGAAACGTAAATAATACTCCTACACAAATCCAGAATGTAGTCACACTTGTTCAAAAAAAGTAGTATTCCACAAGGTAAAGTGACTTCATAAGTCCCTATGGTTAATGTAACAACTCTTGCTCCATTCCCACGTATAGATTTAATTCACCTTCTTTGAGTAGCTTTCTATTCTATGTTCCTTGCACATTTGAACAAATGTGGGATCCAATCCGGTATCATATACCGAAGAACAAGATGTCGAAAGGAAAATATCTATCATATAGATACTTGAAGTAGTAGCAATCATATTGCCCTTCTTCACCTTTTAGGGCTTCCTAATAAGCCTTGCAACTTTGCTTCCATTGACCAATCTCATTGCAATGGTAGCAAACTGCATCCTTTTGAGACACTTTGGGTTTAGCCTCTTTGGCTTTGGCAACTTTTGCCCTAGGTTAAGCAACCTTTGCTTTACCTTCTTTGTTTTCCTTTTAAACCCCTTTCTTGTGTTAACCATTAACACAAAAACCTCTCTCTTGCCTAGCTTGCACTTGAAACATTTCCTTTGTACGTTGTGCTAGAACAAAAGTATCTTCCATGTGTTCAAGGTCCTTCATTAGAGCCTTTAAGCATGGTGGCAAGTATAAGGCAAGCAATATCATTATAATCATCACATGTTTCTAATGTTGCTCCTTATTTGCCCTTTGCAACATTTGAAGTGGGTTTAACAGGAACTGATTCGTCAAGAACGTACAATTTGCCTAAGAACAATTCTTGAGCATCCGATCAAATCAGAATAACTTTTACCATTCTTTTTGAACTTTGTCCTTCATAAGGACGAATCGCAATTTATTGTGTAATGCTATTTCTACAACAAAATATGCAAACTATATGAACACATATCAATATCAATACATTTATCATCTAAGAGCAAATAATGTATTTTATAAATACTCCCACTAAATTATACACCTTCTAATACAAGCATGTATCATATAATTATAGTGGGCTAAGATCCATATTTCACTTGATTTTGGTTTAACTGAGTCAATGCCCGAAATCAAGCTATTTAGGTAGAAACATCAATCATATCTCTATATGACTCATAGATCTTTTATGAGATTTCCTTAGACATCATATGTCAAACACATGTTTTAAATCTCATCTATGCCTTGGGTCAAATATCATTTGAAAGCACCAATTAAGTCAAAACCTTTTTCAAACGTATGAGACATGGAACGATGCACCTAACTGAGTCAAAACTACATCAACCATTATCTCATCTTGCTCACAAATTAAGATATAAGATGCACCCAACTAAGTCGAAACCACATCAAATACCCTAAAATTTCACAAGTGTTCTAATCAAGGAATGTCATAAGACTTAAATATTTAGAAGGTTTTACAAATAACAAACATCGCATGGTTATGTATGAAACTTATGTGTACATCATCATGAACATGGGATTTTCACATAAAATCCTACTTTAGGATCATACCAATAATCATATAATAAATAACATTTATTAACTACATAATTATTTCATTCTCAAAATATACGGATTCAAATAAACATGTTAATCATATTAAAACGAACATCAAATCCTAAACAAACAATTTGTTTCCATTTTGAGAATTTACCAATCTACTTTAATCACATTAAATAGACCAATATCCCATGTAAAAGATTAATCACATTAACCAATTATTAATCATAATAATGGTATATCACATATACTTGTTTTCTCTAAACAACACATATAAAATCATAGATTTGTTTCACATATAGCATGTAAAGCATTTAATCACATTAAATCTAGCATGCCAATTTTAACCTAATCATGATAAGGAGAGGCTTTGATACCACTATTGGGTTTTTGGGTTACAAACGCAGCGGAAGACTTAGAAATAACAACAAAACCCTAGCCATATGATCCGTCTAACATGAATAGTTAAAACCATGAAATAGAATTTACATACCTTAATGCGATTATGTTGGTCTTTCTAAACGGATCTAGGATTTAAATCCTATTTGAATCGATGAACAACCTTCAAATCTTTGAACCGTTGATGAAACTTGGATCTTCTCCTTGTTCTTTACCTTGTGAAGAATCGATGATTGAAGGCTTCAAGCTTTTAGTGATTAACTTATCACCCTCTATCGGTAATCCACACTCGAACGGACCAAGATCGATTCTTGATTGATTGCTAGATGATCCCAATTATTGAAAACGATTTTCAATAATCAATGGCAAAAAGGATTTTGATCTTTGATTCTAAATCTAGATCTCAATTTTGTGTTTCATAAACCCAAAAATTACATGTGTTTTTGGCTGACCATAGCTCATATTTATACCAAGTATAAATCCCTAACTTTTAGGGGAGAATCCTAGTAAAAAACCAAAACCAAATCAGCAAAGGAAAAGCAATACGGACTAAAATTAACCTCTGGCACGACTTGTCCCCAGGGGCACGAGTCGTGCCTTATGACCAATTAAGTCGTACGACTAAACGAAGCAGTTTTCCAGGTTGCCAAATCAACGGGGCACGAGTCGTGCCTGAGGGCATGATTCATGAGCACGACTAGTCCCACAGGGCACGAGTCATCCCTATTTGCACACCCTAAGAAATTGTCGTCCCTTACCAAGGCACGAATTGAGCCAATGGGGCACGACTCGTCCCCTGAAACATCAGTCATCCCAGAGTCGTCCCTAGAGCCCATAATTCATTCTTTTAGCCATTTTTAATCCGTGCTTTTGTGTGTGACCCTTTAGGAATTATATTTTATGTTGGTAGTGAGTTGAAACATCAATATCACAAGACATAAGTGACTTCTAGCAAATCATTATGTCCACCCAATTAAATATAACATCAAAGCTTGATTCCTTGATAATCAAATGTCACAATCCCTTTGTCCACGATGTCCAATTGAACATGAGTCATGGTTTATGTCAACTCATTCCGTTCAATGCTTTCTCGATTTTGAATATGTTGATAATCCAAATGCATTTGATCTCTATCAAATCACTTGAGTATGGCCATACATTTCATCAACACTATTCATCGAGGGGCCCAAGCAAACATCTCTCTTCTTAAGAGGGACAAATCCTGTCTTGACTTATCATTCTTCCCTACATGAATCCGATCATGCTAACATAGCCCTTATTGCTATCCAATTTAAGATAGTGTTAGACTATATTAAATGCAACGTTCATCATGTGGAAGAGGATGATAATCTCAGGTACAAAGGATTCAATAATACGACTATCATGAGATTTAATCATGACAACAGACCATGTCATAAATCTCATAAGTAGGTCAAGTCTAGTACTCGTTCTCTAGCAAGTACCCATAAGTGTAATGTGCATCTCCATGCATATAATCATCTCCATGATTATCCATTACCAACTTATACTAGTTGTTCACAACAACTAGGGTAGCAGTTCAATATAATAAACATGTAAACATATAATGAACCAAATAATCTTTCTCTATAATAAAAGATAAAGATGATACATAACGGTTTAAGTTAAACATAACTAAAGCCTAGGGCATTACACCAACAGTTTGATGACCGACTGAACTGATGTGACCAATAACAAGAGTAACCACTTGAAGCTCTTGATCGGTTGAGAAATTTCTTGATCGGTTATGATTTCTTGACTGGTTGTGGTTGATCATCAGTTGAGCAACAAGATTGATAGATGGAAAATGGTAATACACCTTGATCAGTGGAGCTTACACAAGTAACAAATTTAGCACAGTTTATCCACGTATATCAATCATGCCTAGTTCACCTCTAAGGAATTCAAAACGTTTAGTGTCTAAGAGTTTTGTAAGAATATCAACTAGCTGATAATCGGTATGAACTTTTAAAATAACAACATTACCTTTTTCAACATGATCCTTCAGGAAGTGATACTTGATGTCTATTTGCTTTAGTTTGGAATGCATCACAGGATTGTTGGAGACTGAGATAGTTGAGGAGTTGTCACAATAGATGGGACAAACTTCAGTTGGAATTTCATAGACCACCAGTTGTTGCTTCATCCAAAGAATTTATGAGCAGCAACTTCCAGCAGCTATATACTCAACCTCAGTTGTAGAAGTAGAAATTGAAGCTTGCTTCTTACAAGACCAGGTGACCTAGAAATTGAGAAGTCCTACTAGTACTTTTCCTTGTGACCCTACAAGCAGCAAAATTAGCATCTGAATAGCCAATTAGTGTAAAGGATGAATCTCTAGGGTACCATAAACCTAAGTGAACAGTTCCCACAAGATATCTTATAATTCTTTTAACATCTTGAAGGTGGGATTCTCTAGGATCAGCTTGAAACCTAGCACATACACAAATGGCAAACATGATATTTAGCCTACTAGCAGTCAAGTAAAATAGAGATACTATCATACCTCCGTAAAGTGTCATATCTACTTTTTTACCAGACTCATCTTTATCAAGATATACATTAGTGGCCATTGGAGTTCTTTGAGGATGAGAAGAGTCAAGACAAAATTTCTTGATAAGATCATTTGTATATTTGGCTTGGTTGATGAAGATTCCTTCTTGAGTTTGTTTGACTTGAATTCCAATGAAGAAGGTTAATTCTCCCATCATGCTCATCTCGAACTTGATTTGCATAAGTTTCTCAAATCTCTAGCATAAGTTTTAGTTAATAGAGCCAAATATAATATTATCTACATATATTTGAACTAACAATGAATGACCATTATGATTAGCAATAAATAAGGTTGTATCGATTTTATCTCTTTCGAACTTCTCACTAAGTAGGAATTTGGAGAGAGTTTCATACCATGCTCTTGGGGCTTTAGGCCATACAAAGCTTTATTCAATCGATAGACATGATCAGGCTTCTTGAAGTATTCAAATCTAGGGGGTTGGTCAACAAATACAAGCTCTTAAAGTTCTCCATTTAGGAAGGCACTTTTCACATCCATTTGATACAATTTGAACTCTTTATAGGCAGCATAGGCAAGGAATAATCTTATAGCTTCTAATCTAGCAACTGGAGCAAAAGTCTCATCATAATCAATTCCTTCTTCTTGTACGTACTCTTTAGCTACAAGTCTTGCTTTGTTCCTAGTTATTTTTCGGGACTCATCCAATTTATTTCTAAAGCCCATTTTGTTCCTATCACTATCTGATCATTAGAACAAGGCATTAACTCCCAGACTTTGCATCGGTCGAGCTGATTGAGTTCTTCTTGCATAGCTTCTAACCAGCTGGGATCATTGAGTGATTATTCTGTCTTCTTTGGTTCTATGTTTGAGACCATTGGAGAGGAAAATAAACTATGTTGATCTTCCATATTTCTCCTTTGGCCTCTAGTCATTCTGGGACCAAAGACATCACTAATTACATTTTCAATAGGATGTCCTCTAGCTGGTCTCACTTCCGTTGGAATGTCCTGTCTGACCGATTCTTGCCTTAAGGTTTCTAGTGGAGGAGTAGGACCGATTGAGGGAGGTGTGACCGGTTGAGGTGAGGACCGGGTAGGAGTTGGTGAGTTGGACAGATGATCATGTTTAGGTTGAGGTGAAGAAAATGGTATATGAATATTGGGAATTGGTTCAGGTTCAAGTGGTGTAAGAGGAACATCGGTAGAGGGACTAGTTGGTAAGGGACCGGTTAAGGGATTTTGGGAATTGGATTCTCTTCTAATCGATTGAGAAAAAAATGAATCATCAACTAGGGCTCTATCGGTTACACCACTTGGGATGCTTGTATTCTGAGCTGGATGATTTGCATTACTGCTGGTGTTTTGATTGAAGTTAGAGTTGCTAGATTCACCTGTCTCAAAAACACCAGAATCATTAGTACTATTTGGAGCCTTGTCAGAATCTAGCAAATCAAATTCATCAAATGTAACATGAACAGATTCAACAATTTTTAGCAACCGTTTATTAAAAATTCGGAAAGCCTTACTGTGTTTGGCATAAACAATAAAGATACATTCATCGGCTTTCTCGTCAAATTTACCTAGATATTCTTTACCATTTAAAGAACATAACACTTGAAGCCTAATATTTTGAAGAAACCAATGTTGGGTATTCTGTAACGCCAAAGCTCGTAAGGGGTCTTATTGTGAAACTTGTTGACCAATGACCGGTTAATGGATGTGGTTTTACACATCGAAATGATATGTTTCCAAGCTTATTTTCTATTCAAACCTTGGGAATTTAATGTGTTTTATTAGTGTTTTGGAAGTTCAGGGACCAAAATGCAATTATTGAAAATTAGGGAGTAAACTGGTATTATGAAGTCAGGGGCTAAACTGCAATTATGTGGAAGTTTAAGGCTGCAACTGGAAACTAGGAAGTTGGCTGCACAAATGATGCAAAAGAGAATGGTGTGACAAAGAGAATGACTTGTGACCATGGGAATGACTTGTGACAAAGAGAACGACTAGTGCTAATGAGAATGTGTCGTGCCTGTAAGTACCCAAATCCGAATCGTCAAAATCCGTTAAAAGTTAACCGGAACCCGTTAAGATCCCCGTTCTCAAGTCAACGAGACATCCCGGGACTGCCCCATGCATCCCGATGTCAAAGCGTACTCAACACACGTTATCACACGTAAAAGTATAGCTTTCCCCAAAAAAACGCACTTTTCGGGGTCTTCCGGGATTTGATTTGCCGTTTTCGAGCATCTCGACCTTCCGAAGGTCATAACTCCCTCATACGAACTCCGTTTTGGGCCCACCACATATTAAATCGAACGCGAGAACAAGATCTACACATATAACTAGGTTAATTAGGAAAAATAGCCAATTTGAAGAATAGGCCGGCTGGACTGTTTTACTGATTTAAATAACGTGTCCAAAACGTGTCAAACTCAAGGCCAAATGACCAAAATGTCCCCAAATTGAATAAAGGTCCGGCCAGACTGTTTTACTTAGTAAACAACCAGGCTAAGTAAACTCTTTCCTCATATCCACTCCAATCTCCTCCTTCTCCAAGTAATTTTCCCCCTCCCCAAGTCTTCTCCTCCTATAAATACTCCCCCCCTCCTTCATATTTCCTACACCATTTTCCTCCTCTCCTCCCCCTAGCACAAAAATGCTAGTCTTTCTTCTGCTCTTCGGGGGCCCTCGTGCTACTTGTCGGCAGAATTCTCTACTCTTCGGGGGCCCTCGTGCTACTCGTCGGTGGATTCTGACACAAGCTAAACCGACCTAAGTCGAAACGCTGCCCGAATTCCTAGATTTTTAAACACCAAATAAAAGGGGATACTCTGCCCAAACACTTCTGAAACACCTTTCAAACACCTTTTTGTATCCCGTATACATCCTCCCGAGCCAAAGAGTCAACACCAAATTTGGTAAACTTTCACTCTCAAAATGTAGACGTAACGCCGTCTACGGGACTCGATACGTTTTAGTCCCTAATCATCTTCTCTCCCGTAAGAGAAGTAGTTTTGGGTTAAAACGGCGTTCAAGTCCCATTTTTACGTTTCTGTCATTTACAGTCCGGATCGTTCACTTTTACCGTCCGAACCATTTGGTTTGTTGATACTGTCAATTAAATACTGTCATTTACAGTCCAAACCGTTCGGTTTGTTGATTGCATTTACTTTAAAACATCCGAGTCACAAGCTGACTTGTTGATCGTCTTCTATTTGCCATCATTTTCATCAAAATGGGTAACATCGTAATGCCCGATTCAAAACCAAAGTTTGTCATTCAAACTTCCTTTCCACAAAACTCTCATTTCAAACTCCCTTCAAAATCGACGTTTGTCATTCAAACGCTCTTTTACCAAAATTAACGTTTGTCATTCAAACCAAGATTAAAGCTTGTCATTCAAGCTCATTTTCAAAAGCAACACGAACACACTCACGCACACTTTTCGAGAAAGGTATAAAGACTCGTCATACGAGGCATTTCGGGTGATCTCAATATACTCTTCCCGAAATGTATCGTGACCTCCGAACCTAACAATCTCTGGTCCTAAAAAGCCTTTTGTAAATTTTTGGCTACCAATCAAAACGTCCCATTTTCAAAGCCTTTTCCAAGTTTTTGCTACCAATAAAAACGACCTTGTTTTCAAAGCCATTTTCAAAGTTTGGGCTCATAATACAAAACGGCATGGCGACTCTCTCTTTTCCAAGTGAAGTCCATTCGAAAGAACCGCTCGCCGCTGTCCGTGCGATACGGGTAATTTCAGTGCCATGCGTTGGTTTGTAAGTGGTCCTATCAGAACGACTTAGATAAAGACCACGACTCGTGCTATGACTTGAAACCAAAAGAACGAGTCGTGACTATTGGAACGACTCGTGCTAATGTCAGTTGATGACATCACCTTGGCTGCTTTTGTAGTTTATTTTCGAAACCTTTTTATTTAATTTCCTTTCCTTATTGTATTAGGTTATTGGGGGAGTATAAATACTTCCTTCTAGAACATTATTAGGTTAACTTTTCTTTTGGAGAATTCAAGCAATAGCAAGAATTGAAGCGCTTTATTTTACAATTTATCATCATGATTCCAGATTTTATTATTTTAATTTAATATTTGTGATTGATATCATGAATATGTGTGGCTAATTTCCTGGTTCATGGATTGGGTATAAACGTGTCAAAGTTTTATGCTAAAAACCAAATTTCAGTTTTAATCAATTTTTTGTTCCTCAAAGTGATTCTTCATAATATTTAGGGTTTTTTTAGATCATTAACATGAGTAATAATTATCGGATTAAACTTTGAGGATTAGATTTAATTAGTTATGTAATTGTATCGAGAAGATCTAGGTTCGTATATTCCTTGGATTTTAATGAAATCTTAAATTATTGAGTGACGTAACTGAAAACTTAGTAATTAAGATTAGAAGGGTTGCAAATCGAGTACCAAACCGTTTCAACTCTTAGGCTAGTGAATGAACCCTTGGAATTGATTGAAAACCATCTTTTATTAATAACATATTACTGCGACACTGTGAAATCCCAATCCGTGAATTCTTTTTAATCTGGTAAATCCCTTCAATTACTTGTGTCCTTTTGTTACTTTCTCATTTCAATTATTGTCCTTAGTTGTTAAGTGTATTCAAATCATAACCTTAGCATTTGCTAAAAAGCTCGTTCTCACTCAGTCTCTGTGGATTCGACCCTTGCTTGTGTATACTACTACAACAGTAGCTTATACGCTTGTGAGGAATTTTAACTGAGAAAAATATTCATCAAGTTTTTGGCGCCGTTGCCGGGGAATTGGGTGATTTGAACAAAGTTATTTGGTTGGTGTATGCAAGGTCAGCGTTCGCAGGATCCTGAGTTAGTCCCATTGAACAATGATATCGACAAGATCGAGAGGGGCATTCCCCCTATTAGTGAATCACAATCTGACACTGATCATTCTACCTCCGCGGTAGAGGATCCTGAACTAAGTAAGCCAGACACTTCTTCCATCGAGGGAGGAGAGCAAGTACCTGAAATGGCAGACCAACAAGATAGACTCATGAATGAGTTTGCCAAACCAAAAGTGGACACATCGGTGTCATGCATAGTGTTGCCTAATGAAGCTTTAAATTATGTGATTAAAGGGCAATTCTTTCATCTTTTACCTAATTTTCATGGAATGGCTAGTGAGGATGCATTGAATTTTATGAGGGATTACATGGTGACAGTGTCAGGATTCCCAGTGAGAGAGGGAGTAACACATGAACACTTGAGAATGAAGTGTTTCCCACATGCTTTGAAAGATAAGGCCAAATCTTGGATATTGTTACTCCTACCTAGGAATATCACTACTTGGGAACAATTACATGATGCATTCTTGGGTAAATATTACCCATATTCTGCATGCATTGGCTGTATATATGGTAAAGATCATGGGTTTCAAGCATGAATTTAATGAGCCTTTTCGTGAGGCCTGGGACAGGTTTAAAATATTTCAAATTCAGTGTCCCTATCGTAATTTCCCCCAATCCATGTTGCATCAGAATTTTTATAGTGCTTTGTCCCCAAAATTCCAGAGGATGGTAGATAATGCAGTAGGGGGGGATATTTAGGGTCTAAAACTGTTCAACAATGCTAAGACTTGTTTGAGATGTTATGTGGGAACTCTCAACAAAAAGGGGACAGGGGGAACATTTGGAGTTTAAATGAAGTAGGCATGAATAAAGAGATAGCTAATCAATTTGCCCTATTAAATCAAAAATTTGATAAATTAGCATTGATGTCCTCTTCTTCTTCTAGTTCTTCTAATGTCTCTGTTGTTGATAAATTGGTATATTTATAGTTGTGTTACTTGTGGTTCTAACTCTCACTCTTATGAAAAGTGTCCCACCACTAGTACACACAATTTTGAAACTGAGCAGGTATAGGCAATGCAAGGATATGGGCAAGGATATGGTCAGAGGTTCCCCCAGAACAATTACCAATATGGGAACACATATAATTCTGGGGCTCCAAGACATCCAAATCTTGGATGGGGAGGCAATCAACAGCCAACTAAGTCATTTCACACTCAACCACCATAGGGAAAGTTTGATAGGAAGAAAGAACCCTGGGAAGTGGCTATGGAGCAAATGCAGGCTGAAAACAATCAGTTGAGGGCGGAAAGTCAACAAGTTTCCAAGAACCATGAAGCTGCCCTTCAGAAGTTGGAGACTCAAATTGGGCAATTGGAGACTCAAATACAAGCACACAAACCCGGTACCTTTTCGAGTCAAGGTCATCAAGCCAAGGCCATCTTCACTCTTAGAGGTGGTAAACAGGTAGATAATAAGGTACTTTCTCCTTCATCTTCTATCCATATATCTCCTGTTTTGGATCATGAGGTGGATCCTGTTGTGGAAAGTGTTGTGGTTGATAATGTGATGCTTAATGATAAGAGTACTAATGATTTGGGGAAGAATGTGATTGTTGATACTCCCACCCCAAGCTATATGTACCTCCTGTACCATTTCCTGGTAGGTTTTTAAGGAATAAGCTGGATCACCAAATAAAGGAGTTGATTGAAATTTTTTCAAAAGTTAGTATCGATCTCCCACTTTTAAATGTGATAAAAAATGTTCTAGCTTACACCAAGTTTTTCAAAGAAATAAACTCCAGGAAATTTAAGTATGGGAAGGATGAAAAGTTTTTGTTGGGAGAGAGTGCTAGTGTTGTGGTACAACACAGTCTTCCACCAAAATTGAAGGACCTCGGGAATTTCTTAATTTCCATTACTGTGGGGGACTCAAACAAGGTGAAGGCTATGTTGGACCTTAGCTCTAGAATTAACTTGCTGCCATACTATGTATATCTTGAGATGGGTCTTCCTGAACTAAAACCCACCATGTGTAAGTACCCAAATCTGGCTCATGCCTTCCGGTTAATTTCCCCGGCAATTCCGGTAAATTTCCCGGTAATTCCCCGGACTTTCCTAGAGTTTCGGAACAATTCCGGAACTGTTCCAAACCTCTTAAGGGCTGAAGGGAAGGCTTAGTAATTAAGAAACACGTTTTTCTTAATTACAAAAAGCTTCTAGAATTGCCACCTTGCATGATTCTAGAAACATGCTGAGTCATTGTGGATAATGCCGCACGGCTGCATTAGCCAAGGACCTCTGGCCGCACGGCTTCATTAACCTTATCCAGACTGCCTATAAATAGAGCCCTCCTCTTCCCATTTTACACACCAACAACACCACTAACACCAACAACAAAGCAACCAACGACACCAACAAGACACCATATTCAGTCCCAAAAGCTCTCCAAACACTGCTGTGAAATTCCAAGAAGGTGAAGAGTGCCAAGAAGCCACCTCCCTCCTCCTTGAAGATCCCAAAGTTGGTCCTTCCACCTAGCTCAACCCAAAGGAGAAGAGGCCACCACCATTGGTAACCTCTCACTCCCTTAACCTTGCATTTTACTTGCTCTATGTGATTTAAATTGCTCATTGCATTCATATATTGTCATTATCTTGCTTGGGATTTGGTAGTTATCATTAAAGATCATATCTTTATCATATCCCCCTTCCCCCTTTGCATGAAATAGGCATCACTTGCTATTAAAAATGTAATCTTAGAATCAAAGGTGCATCCTTTGCACCTAAAAACCCCCTTTTACAATAAAAATATCATCTTTATGCATCCTTTGTCCATAAAAATGCAATCTTTATGTTCAAAATGCATCCTTTGCACATAAAATCCATTTTCATGCATCATTTGCATTAAAAGCCATTGCTTTATCATCAAAGTTAGCATCCCTTGCTTTCAAAATACAATCTTTATGCATCCTTTGCATATTAAATACTATTTTCCCACATCAAAATGCATCCTTTGCATAAAAATCATGTCTTTAAATAAAAGTGCATCCTTTGCATGTTAAGTATCAATTTCTTCATAAAAATGCATCCTTTGCATAAAGATCACTTCTTTACATCAAAAATGCATCCTTTGCAAATCAAATGCTTCCTTTGCAACCCAAAAATGTCATCTTTTCACTAAAAATGTCATTTTTACATACATTCCCCCATGTCCCCATTAGCAACCTTGGAACGGACCGGTGTAAAGATCCTATCTTTACATCGTTTCTTCCATTAAAGGTTCTATAATTTCTTTAGAAAGGGATAAAACTTTGAACCTATATCTCCGATTATCACTTAAGACGAGCATGAAGCACATATATAAGCTCAATCGTCTTAAGGTGTAGGATTGATGGGCTAAGAACATTCCTTCCTAAAGAACCTCATTTTTGGACTATAAAAGAGAATCCTTCTCTCGATCACGCAAGTCCCGAGGTTAAAAAGCGAAGATCACAAGTCCAAAGTGAGGACGGAATCAAAATCTCGAATACATAAAATCCAAGAAATCCCGAGCGACAACCAATAAATGGTTTGTACGTCCGGAAGACAACTTGGGACATTCCCTCCCCTTTTATTCACACACATGCACACAAGAAAGCACGCAAGCAAGCACGATAAACGGAATCTAGGGAGACTTGCTACGGCAAGGCACCTTGGGTGAACGACGATCCGTTCTTCCCAAGGGGTAACTTAACCTCCGAACCCATAAATCCTTTTTTTCAAAGTTTTGAGGAAATCAAAATGGCGTGGCGACTCCGTTTTTCAAATTAAACTGGATGTCTTCAAACTCGCGTGAATCCACAAAAATTTGGGCACACATTCACAGTTTGGCGACTCCGCTGGGGATATCCCAAAGGAGAAAAGCTTTCATTTTTAAAATAAACGATACCTGGTATATAGGTGGAAACCACTTAACCTTCCTGTATCGCTCCCTAACCTGGGGCTTGGGATAAACAGTGGTTTAACAATCCCACGTACCGGTATCACTTTTCGAAAAAAAAGAAGGTAAAAGAACGCTTTTCCCTTTGAGCGGGTTAGACTTCCATCGCGGATTTCATGAATCGTGTTTGCTTTCTTTGCCTTGCATTGCATCATTTGCATCTTGGGATTTGTGCATACTTTGAACGGGAAACAACCCGAAATAGCAAAGGAGTGGAACCTGGAAAATTGATCCATGCAGTCGTACGGCTCAATCCTCCTTGGATTCTGACCGGACGGCCTCAGTGGCAATTCCACCAGGAAAAATTGAGGTTAATCTGGCAGCCTTGGCAGCTTGGGGCTATTCAGTTCCAAGACTGATTGGGGCTCCCAGAAAATTTACGTGCTTAACTGTTGCATTTTCCCCCATCCCAAAAAAATCATTCATTTAAAACACATTTATGAAAATCTCTGTTTTAACTCAAAAAGGAACATTTTTAGGAGACCGCACACTACGCGCACCTTATATATCCTGTACACTTTGTACGCACGTCCCTTTAAACCTGGGATGGTTTATCAGCTGCAGTCACGGACAGCCTTACGATGCTCCTGGGCGCGCACGAAATCATCCCAAACTCCCCATGGCAGCCAGTGTCGACCAATGCACAGTCCGTGTCACACATTTCAAAAAACCGTGACTTTTTGGTTGGTTTTTGGTCTAGTCCGTGTCATATAGCCCAGTTGCATATCCCCGTAAAGGTCAAGCCTTAGCCCATAACGGAAGTCAAGGTCCTTCGCACAAGCGAAACTCAGCCAAAATTTCGACAAGGAAAAATTGGTAGAACCTTGAGTCCGACATTGACTTTGACCTTGACCTACACGGAATGCGTAAGAGTCGAGACCGAGTCTTTGCCAAAAAAATCCAAAGATCTTTCGCTCAAGCGAAGCTCTGCCAAAATTCCAACAAGGAAAAAATTGGCAAGATCTTGACCCGGCATTGACTTCGATTTTGACTCACGCACGGCGTATGCAACGAAGTTCAATGTGACACTGTGTCATCCGGCTTTTACCGCCCGACCCATGCCTATTATCTTCTCGGACATTACCGAAAAGTCAAAACGTCAATCGCGCAAGCGAAATTCTGCCGAAATTCTATAAAGGCTGAAAGACGAGACTTTCCCGGTATTGCCTTGACTATAATTCGCATAGCTCGTGCGTTAAAAGTTCCTATGACCCGCTAAACCCGTTAGGAGCGTTCTTCTCTCTCGGTCGGTGGGATCCGCGTGCCCTATAGGACCTTCGCCCGGGGCTGTCCACCCCGGTGTAAGTGCTCCAATTTGAGCTTGTTAGAATTTTCGTTAGAAAATTAACGAAAGTTATAACAATTCCAACAATTCCTAACATTCCTAACTTTTCTAACAAAGTAAGGGTAAAATGGTCATTTCTATTTAAAATTAAACCAAGAAAAGAATCTCAAAAAGCAAAAGAAATTGGAAAAATCCGAATTAAGAAAGTTGAAAAACAGCAATCAGTTTGAATTTTCTGAAAATATTCCTCCTGTCCAACAGCCTACACTGTAGCAGATGAACAGTGCACGCGTCGAACCCTATCCGTGCGGATATGATTGACACTCACAGTGTCCTATAAATTGAACCCTCCTCTCTCAGTTTACACAACACAATTTTGATCACAGCAACGAAACTCTGGCGAAATATAGAGAGAAAACAGTGGGAATCCCTAGATTGCCACCATTTTCTCTTGAATCTTTCCCAATCTTACTCCAAACACAAATCCAAACACCAAACCTTGATACTCCTCAAGCCAAACACCAAATCTTGATACTCCTCAAGTCAAATTCCAAGCCTAGGAAGATAGGGTGTCACCATTGGTAAAGCCCTCCTTCTCAAAACCCTAAAATCCTCTTTTAACTTCTTGTTCATCTTGTTCTTCTTACTTGGATCTACTTGATGTCTAGTTTAACTTATGTTTTGACCCAAGATGGTCATCTTGAAGTTCATCTTCATGAATGACCATCTCAAATGGTCCACATTTTAAATCTCTAGTTGATTTGTCTCTTTAATTTCATTTCTACAAAATATCCCCTTTCCCTTTGTAAAGAACATGTTTAAACCCCATAAATTCCCCAAGGATGACTTGAATATGATAACCACTTAACAAAAGGTAGTGGTATCAAGTCTAGGGATGAAAATGGGGTGAACATAGATGCAAATCCCCCAAAAAATCACATTTTCCCTCAAGAACATCTTGCTGTCCAGTAGCATTATTCTGAGACCTCAGTCCATTTTCCTATTTTTTGGACCCAGTAAAACTTGGAATTGGGTGTTGACTACAAAATACTTTTTGTAGCCAACATCCAGAGCTTTCCAGAAATATTTTTATTTTATTTTTTGAGTGAGTAAAACTCCTTTTTTCAATTTTTCTCATAGAGGCCAGTTCATCAGCTTCTGGAAATCCAGATTTCACATCTGAGATTTACAGAAGGTTTTGACCCCTCAAATTACTTCAAAAATGGAAAGTTCCTTTGCAGAAACCCTATTTATGGTGTTTTAAGCAACTTTCATTCTCGGACTTTCCCCAGATTCTGAGGTTTTGAAGCCTTTAAGTCCATTTCAAAGTCAAGGGTCAACTGCCTTCTTTCATTCTGGCAGAATCGCTTTTCAAATCCAAAAATCTTTTGAATGCCAAGACTCAATCCAAAAATCACACCAAAAATCTTGGGGATTGTTCAAAGTCTTATAAAGAGTTCCCCATTTTTGTTTTTCTCAGTTTCAACTCATTTTGGTCAAAAACACACACACACACACCCACACCCACACAACAAAGTATTTCCAATGTTTGGAAGACTCGTTTTGCGAGGTGCGCCGGGTGCACACTAACGTCCTTCCCGACGCGTAACATGACCTCCGAACCCAAATCTCTAATCTCGGGCTTTTTTCAATGTTTTGGCCCTCAAAATAAAAATGGCGTGGCGACTCCGTTTGATTTCAAAAATCGGGTACATCACAGTGGCGACTCCGCTGGGGAGTAACAAGTTTTATCTTTTCAAAAAAAAAAAAGAGAGAAAAACTTTTGAGGGTCAAGCTTCCGTCCCGACATTTGAAGTCCTTTGTTTTGTGTGTGTTGATTTTTGCACATTTTCGTGTTTGTTTTGGCCGCCTCGAAAAAGGAGTCAAAATTTTGACTGTCGGAATAATGTCCCTAACTGTCGGAATTTTTGTGATTATGTGCTTATGTGTTCATTGATTTTCAAAAAAAAATTCTCAAAAAAAAAAAGGTTTTTCAAAAGAAAATTTTCAAAAAAAAAATCATGCATTATGCTTTTTAAGACACATAAAAATCTCTATTTTACTCAGAAAAAGAATATAGACTGCTTGCACACTACGCGCACGTGACCGTACACTGCACACTACGTCCCTAACCCGGGGAAATCCTTGTCGCGGTCCGTTTGGTCTTATTACGCCTCTCGGACGAGCACGGGACTACCCAAACATCCCATGGAGCCTCGTGTCGACCATGCACTTGTCAGTGACACACTTTGTCCGAGACCCGGTTGGTTTTTAGTCTGTCATGTCATGCCCTGTCAGTGTATAGACCTTTCCTTTCAAGTCGTTGTCGGCATACTGACTCAATATCTTTCGGGGCCCTAATCAGTCGAAGTCATGCCGGTTGTCCGCCGCAGACTTTGACCAAGATATTGACCGGCGCCTTGACTTTGGCTCGACGGCGGCACAAATTATACAGCGACTCCCGGCATGACACCGAGTCATCAAGGATTAACGGTTATTCCATGCCTAATTACGGCCTAACTGACGACAAGTCAAAGTCAATTGTGGACATTTACCAGACCAAATCATGCCGACTTTTTGTCGAGCCCTCGGACGTGATCTTGACTTTGACGTCAGCTTTGTCCGTAATTTACATCGAATGCTCGTTAAGACTCGATTACCCGCCAGACTTCTAGGATCGTTTTTCTTTCGGTCGGTGGGATCCGCTTGCCCTATAGGACCCTCGCCCAGGGGCTGTCCACCCTGGGAGGTCGAAATACAGGTGGAATACGAGGGGCTTATAGACGTAGTGACGGGGCCCACTGATCCAGGAATCAGAGTAGTTTGCGAAAAAAAGAGCAATCTTTTCCAACCGATTAGGTTAATAAAGCGTGTTTTAAGTAAACATGAACAAATAACTGCATGTTGCGTGAGCCTTAAGCCCAAACACCTACCTTCCTTCAAATCCCACCATCTGAACCCTCGTGTCTTTCCCCCGCAGCTCCGCACAAAGCTTGGTTTCGGGCACCGGGTCACCGTTTGATCAGTTGGGAAGAGTCAAGCGCATCGTCAGCTTCACCGTTTGTTTCAACTCCGGGTTTCAGAATGTCTGCATCAGCTGGTAACGAGGGGGACAACGTCACTCCGCCTCCCGGGACTCCTCAGACAGAACCGCGGTGGAATCGGTTAGCGTAACGGATGAGAGTGCGACAGGAAGCACAGCTGAATAGCCTTATGGAGGCTATTAAGAGCCATGGTCTGGCCGCTAGCCTTAACCCCGATGGCACCTTCACCGTGGAAGAAGAGGAAGACTCCAATCCTAATCTTCGTCGCCCCGACTACTCCAGCATGCCACTACCAACCTCCTTCGGTGCTACCAGAACCCATGCTCCTCGGTCTCTGGGTCAGACCACTGGATCCCTGCAGCCTGATGGGACGAATCAGTTCACAGCTCCTCAGTGGGGGCAAAGTCAGTACGGAATGTCCTCTCACGGTTGGGGATACCTCGGAATGCCACAGCAGATTGGAATCCCACCGCAGTTCGGAACCGATCAATCCGGACCTTCACAACCACAGTTTGGAATGCCGCCACGATGCAGTTACGGGCCACGGTCAAGCCCCTCCTCAGAATGGTACTGGTTCAGTTGCTCCTCACACAGCTTTCACAAATCCATTTAGCACTCAGGGTTCGATGGGTTACCAAACCTCCATCCAGGTTTCATCAGAATCACCAGGACCACAGTATCCTCTCGGTTATGCATCCTCGCCACAACCAGCCATGCAATTCAACAACCAGGGACAGCAGCCCGCACTTAAGCCTACTTATGGGCCTCACTCCGGAAATCCAAGCCATCGGCTACCTCGAATCTGCCTCCATCTTCTCTGCCGATTGGAAGCCAACGGCAAGTCATTTGGGTTCTATCCTTTGCCCCCCTCCTACCTACACTCTCCGGGGTAATTTGGGCCAAGGACATGTTTTCACCTATGCTCCGAAATATGGTATTCCTTCCACCAATGCACCACCAACAGCTAGTCCTCTTCCTAGCTCAAATATCGGCTCAGGAATTCCCGCTCCACCTCTGGATCCCCAATTGGCTTGGTTTATGGAGCAACACAAGGAAATGAAAGCACAGATTGCTGAATTGACCGCCAAAAAGAACACTGCTCTTCGGCCTACAGATCTCGACTCGATTGTCCCCCTGCCTCACAAGTTTGTGATGCCCACTCTGGAATTGTTTGACGGGAGTGCATGCCCTAAAACTCACTTGGACACCTATACTTTGGCAATGAAGGCTAAGGGATGCACAAACCAGCAGTTGGCCGATTACTTTAGTCTCTCTTTGAAGTCAGGGGCTTTGAAATGGTTTTTCCGATTGCAGCCTGAAGCTAGGGCTAATTGGGAACAAATTACCAATACTTTCACAGATAAGTATAAAGCCAACTTGGAATGGGAGACAAACAGAGTTGACCTGCAAACAACGATGCAATGCCCTAATGAGAATATTGGGGATTTCTATAAAAGGTGGAACCTGAAGCTTAGTGAAATGGCCATTCCTCCCTCTGACGAGGAGCAGTTAGACATCTTCCAGTCATGCTTGAAGCCGCATTTGAGAGCTTCCCTCAGTCACTTCCCCTACGCTGACTTGCGTGCAATGGTTAATTCCGGGGCTAAGTTCGAAAAGGCTTACAATCAACAGCCGACTGCTGCACCTGCTTACAGATACCGGGTTTCTTCCACCTCCAACACAGCTCCTGCCCAACCAAAAGGTAAAGAAGTGATTAGCTATGGGGGACATGACTGTAACAATGCCACTTCCTTTGTTCCCAAGAAACCTGATGCATCCCGATCCCGGCTCCAAGACTTGAGAAACTTTGGGATGCCTTTGAGTGATATCTTCAGAGGTTTGGTGAGAGAAGGTTTGCTCCGACCTTTGGAAAATTATCAGCCTAGAAACCCCAATGCTCCTCTGGATACTTCCAAGCATTGTGCCTTTCATCAGTACCACGGGCACCTGACAGATGATTGCGTCCCCTTGAAAAAGGCAATCCAAGGGTTGATTGAGCAAGGGAGGTTAGAAGTGCCTGAAGGGCCCAATACTATCAGTAACCCATTCCCTAGAAACAACAACCCGAATGTCAACATGGTCGAGTTTGGTGATCCAAGACTTGTGGGCATAATGGAATTTGACTCGCCCCTTTGTGAGGTCGGTGAACCAGCCATCGCAGACGATGAAAATGGTTGGATTAAACAAGAGATTGCCAAAAAAATCCTGATGGAAAGATCTGCAATAGCCCCCATCTCCAGCGTCGAAGAGTAGATGCATGGTCCAACATCAAAGAGCGGCTAGACTAGGGGCTACCTATCTCTAAATTAGTCTTTTAGTCAACCTTCGTAGGTTCTAGTACTTCCCTGTCACCTAAGTCCTTCCTGGACATTTGTCGTTGTAGTCCATTTTGGACACAGTAGTTTAATGCCTAGCTTTTAATATAAGTCTTTTTTTCTCTTCTTGCTAGACTCGAGACATCACTTGCGCACCCACGTTACACTTAATTGAAATGGTTTTATCCTAGATGATCACTTGTGCTGCTCAACCACTAATTCTTCGAAATAATTAATATTTAAATTAATCGGAGTGAGAAAATCAATTGATATCCCTCTCAAATTGGGGCTTACCAACTCCCCATCTTGCATCTCATAGGCTCACATCCCTTTCATCCTCATCATCTCGTTGCTCGATGAATTTGCATGGATCTTTTCTCATATAAAGCTTAAGCAAGCAATGAAGACTTAATCTCATTTAGATCATCCAGTAAGGATTGCGGTTGAAACCTTTCACCCATAGGAAAGCCATTACCTCACCCTCACTAAATACTACCTTTTCATTTCAAGATCGGCGTGTTTCGAAACCCGGTTTAGCCATCATCATACTGAGAGAAAATCCAAGCGAGCCTGAGAAGTTAGCTTCGAGAGTCGGCGATGCGCAAAATATATCAAGCCATGAAGGAAGGACAAAGATAATCCTCAACTCCTCAGGAGGCCTTCCAAGTCATCAAGCCATGAAGGAAGGACAAAGATAATCCTCAACTCCTCAGGAGGCTTTCCAAGTCAAAAAAAAAAAAAAAAAAAAAAACAAAAAAAAAACAAAAACAAAAAAAAAAGACAAAAAAAAAGAAGAACTGTCGATCCTCAAAAGTTCCCCGACTTCTCAAGAAGCTCTCCAATGATCAAAAAGGAGCCTAAATTCTCGCAAGATCGCAAAAAGTTGTCAATAGCTCGGACTTCCTCTCACCATTACCTTAAATCAATCCTAAGCCATCCTCTCGATTTTAGAGGATACTCCCATTACCCTCGCCTTTGGCCAAAGTCAAAATTTGACCTCTCATTCTTGGAGGCAATCAATCTTCCCCGCCATAGATTTCCCAAACACATCCCTACAAGCCAACCTCTCATTTTTAGAGGTTCGGTCGATAAAGGCCCAGTCGACCTCTCACTTTAAGAGGTCATAACTTCCAAAATTACCCGATGGCCGATCGAAGCCCGAAAACCCAGCTGCAATTCCTATCGGATAGCAATTTCATCGTAAAATCTAAATCAAATTAATGGTTCATTGCTTGCTTAAATTGGAATCTAATCCACTTTGACTCAAAATTACCAATCAAAGATTGTGCAAATTCAAATTTGATTCATGTGAGCATAATTCAATTCTACTCCACAAACACTTGCCGTGGATGTCCCACTGGGGCTTCGCATCCGTGTCTTTCATGGACACTCTAAGGGGATATGTTATTCGAATCTACAATCCTCAAATTCCCAAAAGAACCTCAAAGTCTTGAATTTTCGCACTCATTTTCTCTTCATTCGGGATAAGCCCGAACTACGGCGACCTGAGCTCTTCATAATGGAGGGAACGTAGGCAACAAGAAATGGTCCGGTCGAAATCACAAACAAATCAAAAAAAAAAATCGGGTCTCATCAAGGATCGTCCCTATACACTTTCCGCCCTTCCGAGCTTGATTCTCGATATCAGTTGGTTTTCTCCTTGTGATTAATCAAAATATTTGTTCATATCAGATTTAGGGATTGAATAACCCGAACATTAACAAAGGGTTTTAAGCAGCTTTGTGATCATCACAGATAAGACAAGTTTTCAAGTGTCTCGGCGAGTCTTCTCTTTCTACATCATAGGGAAATAGAGCCAAACACTGTCTTTCTGTCAGCAGGGGCTTCCATACACTTTTCCACACCTTGTGATGCTTATACTCTCTCAAAAGAGTCAAACCTAAAGCGAGTGTGTATACACAAAATCGGGATTCATTCCCACTTTTCGAAAGATGTGCCCCTGCACGTAAACATTTCTGAGTCTGGTCCATTGGCTGGTTGACTAAGATCCGAAAAGATGGGTGCCTCCCTGGTCACATGACGACTCTGTCTACAGTAAGACTGCTATGAATTTCTTCACGTTGGGGCTTGCTAAGCGGTTCTCCCAGGTTCTCCTGTATCAGCTCTTCAAGCTGGGGCTTTTATAGTCATCTTTGGGTCCACATTGGTTTCTTCACTACGAGATAGACTCGCCAAGTCGCTTCTTCAAAATCTGGACTTTGCCTACTCAGGATCCGGGGACTTTGTCAAGATGGTCTTTTGGACCCAAATTTTATCAAGAAAGAATTTCAGCTTCAGAACTTGGCACACGGCAGCTTCCCGTAGCATCGGAATTCAAGATCAGGGTTTCTCCCGGCATTAGCAATTCCATCAAATCATTCTCCGAACAAGGTTTCGGCCAAAGTCACAGCTCACCCAAATGAAAGAAGCGTCGCTCATATCGACGTGCCCTGCAGCCTGTCGGCATCGACGCCTTCGATGACCAAGAATGAGAGGGAAAATTTCAACCAAAACCCGGGATCCGAATCCAATCTCATCAAAATTGAGGTCCATGTGATACTGTCAACAAAACCTCATCAACAACCGCTGTTTAAACTGCGATCGAGGGCTCTCACCTCCCCCACTTGCTCAAAGCCTGTCCCAAACAGTCTCCAAACACATACATCCCCTCTCATCACCATGCATCCCCACAAAAATCTCCCCAAGGCTCATGTAGCATGCACAAAACTTGAATCAACAGGAACAATCCTAAGTGATTGAAGATCATAAATTCCCTGCCAAAAGCTTAGGCTAAGTGCATCTTCGAAAGCAAGTAAATGCATCATTTCGCGAACACATGCAGTGATACTCTCACAATCATTTTTGGCTCTATGCAGGCATCTGTCATCATGAATGTTATATATGCATCTTCCTCTTCACTAACGAATGCAGGAATTCAAACGTGAAATCAAACCCCCCTTTTTTCGGCAAGGATGATCTTCACCAAAGACGACCACCAATGTCCACAAATGGATGAAGACAGCCTCCAGCATCTACAGTTTGGCAAAGACAAGCTCCGGCGTCTGCAACTTGCTAAAGACGACCTCCAATGTCCACAAATGGATGAAGACAGCCCCCAGCATCTACAGTTTGGCAAAGACAAGCTCCGGCGTCTGCAATTTGCTAAAGACGACCTCCAATGTCCACAAATGGATGAAAACAGCCCCCAATGAAGACCACCTCCAGTGTCTACCGTTCGGTCAGAGACGCCAAGTTCTCAAATACAATTCGGTCAGAGATGCCATGTTCCCAAAATACAATTCGGTCAGAGACGCCAAGTTCTCAAAATACAAATCGGTCAGGGACGCCAAGTTCTCAAATACAGTATGGTCAGGGACGCCAAGTTCTCAAATACAGTACGGTCAGGGACGCCAAGTTCTCAAATACAAATCGGTCAGGGATGCCAAGGTCTCAAAATGCAAGCCGGTCAGGGACGCCAAGTTCTCGAATACAAATTGGTCAGGGGCACCAAGTTCTCAAATACAATTCGGTCAGGGACGCCAAGTTCTCCAAATACAAATCGGTCAGGGACGCCAAGTTCTCAAATACAAATCGGTCAGAGATGCCAAGTTCTCAAATACAATGCGGTCAGAGACACCAAGTTCTCAAAAGCAAGAAGTCCCAATGTGAAGACAAGCTCAACAACCTCTACAAGGTTGACGATCACCAGCAAGATACAGACTCAACCAAACTCCTCCTTCAGGTCAAAATGCCTCCAAAGACAGCAAATCGTCGGCAGAAACCGTCCCACGAACGGCAACCTAACAACTCTTCATCAACATCAGCCGTATCCTCAGTCCTTCCGGCAGCTACAGGTAAGCACAGCACAGGTATGAAAGCATATCTTAGTCAACTACTTTTCTAAAAGAACATTATCATCAAAAACTCGGGTAACTCCCAAATACTGTCAAACCATCAAAGACCATCCCCATCAACTTTCAAACTACGTCCAGGCTTGATTCCCACTAAGGATACGTAGGCAGCCTACCCTAGGTCCAGCCGCTTGACCAACACGGTCACCCTTTTTCCCCGATAATCATCAAACTTCCCCTGCGAGAATGCCCTCAAACAGTCTCCCTCAACCCCGACTTAGGATCATACTCCTGAACTAGGTCCCCATTTAGGTTCATACTCTTGAACTGAAACCCCGACTTAGGATCATACTCCTGAACTAGGTCCCCATTTAGGTTCATACTCCTGAACTGAAACCCCGACTTAGGATCATACTCCTGAACTAGGTCCCCATTTAGGTTCATACTCCTGAACTAAGTCCCCATTTAGGTTCATACTCCTGAACAAAACCTCGATTTAGAATCATACTCCTGAACTAAGTCCCCATTTAGGTTCATATTCCTGAACTAAAATCCACCAAAGGACCATCCTTCCCAAACCGTCAAAGGGAAATAATTTCAAATCAAGGTTCGAGGCACCTAAGACGCCATCTCCAAGGTTCGAGGCACCTAAGACGCCATCATCAAGGTTCAAGGCACCTAAGACTCCATCATTAAGGTTTGAGGCACCTAAAATGCTATCACACACAACACTAGGAAAAGCGATAAAACGCAATCATCCCCTAATTCGACAAACCAAAACCATAGGGCGACTTCCCCAAAATAGTCAGATCATAGGGCGACTTCCCAAAAATAGTCAAATCATAGGGCGACTTCCCAAAAATAGTCAAACCATAGGGTGACTTCCCAAAAATAGTCAAACCATAGGGTGACTTCCCAAAAATAGTCAAACCATAGGGCGACTTCCCAAAAATAGTCAAGCCATAGGGTGACTTCCCAAAAATAGTCAAATCTTAGGGCGACTTCCCCAAAACAGTCAAAACCTTAGGGTGACATCCCAAAAATAGTCAGATCTTAGGGTGACTTCCCAAAAAGAGTCAAATCTCAGGGCGACTTCCCAAAAATAGTCAAACCATAGGGTGACTTCCCCAAAATAGTCAAACCATAGGGCGACTTCCCAAAAATAGTCAAACCATAGGGTAACTTCCCTAATGCAGTCACTCCAGGGTCAAAGACCCGAACTACGACTGGCTTGATTCCTCTTAAGGATACGTAGGTAGCCTATCATTAGGTTCAGCCATCCGACCGAAAATGGTCATTTCCTATCCCCAGCAGAGCGGATAGCCATCAGACCGAAAATGGTCATCTCTTATCCCCAGCAGAGTTTCTCTCCATCAACCGATTGCAGAACTCGCTCATCAGGTTCGAGGCACCTAAAACGCCATCATCTCCAGGGTCAAAGACCCGAACTACGACTGGCTTGATTCCCATTCGGGATACGTAGGTAGCCTATTGCTAGGTTCAGCCACCCGATCACTCGATCATCCTGCCAAATATGGAGCCTTACTCTTATCGACGACCCCGCTTCCTTCGAAAGCGCCGTCGCCGAGGGGCTACTGTAAGTGCTCCAATTTGAGCTTGTTAGAATTTTCGTTAGAAATTTAACGAAAGTTATAACAATTCCAACAATTCCTAACATTCCTAACTTTTCTAACAAAGTAAGGGTAAAATGGGCATTGCCATTTAAAATTAAACCAAGAAAAGAATCTCAAAAAGCAAAAGAAATTGGAAAACTCCGAATTTAGAAAGTTGAAAACGGAATCGGTTTGAATTTTCGAAAATATTCCTCTGTCCAACGGCTTACACCGTAGATATGAACAGTGCACGCATCGAACCCTATCCGCGCGGATATGATTGACACTCACAGTGTCCTATAAATTGAACCCTCCTCTCTCAGTTTACATAACACAATTTTGATCACAGCAACGAAACTCTGGCGAAATATAGAGAGAAAACAGTGGGAATCCCTAGATTGCCACCATTTTCTCTTGAATCTTTCCCAATCTTACTCCAAACACAAATCCAAACACCAAACCTTGATACTCCTCAAGACAAACACCAAATATTGATACTCCTCAAGTCAAATTCCAAGCCTAGGAAGATAGGGTGTCACCATTGGTAAAGTCCTCCTTCTCAAAACCCTAAAATCCTCTTTTAACTTCTTGTTCATCTTGTTCTTCTTACTTGGATCTACTTGATGTCTAGTTTAACTTATGTTTTGACCCAAGATGGTCATCTTGAAGTTCATCTTCATGAATGACCATCTCAAATGGTCCACATTTTAAATCTCTAGTTGATTTGTCTCTTTAATTTCATTTCTACAAAATATCCCCTTTCCCTTTGTAAAGGACATGTTTAAACCCCATAAATTCCCCAAGGATGACTTGAATATGATAACCACTTAAAAAAAGGTAGTGGTATCAAGTCTAGGGATGAAAATGGGGTGAACATAGATGCAAATCCCCCAAAAAATCACATTTTCCCTCAAGAACATCTTGCTGTCCAGTAGCATTGTTCTGAGACCTCAGTCCATTTTCCTATTTTTTGTACCCAGTAAAACTTGGAATTGGGTGTTGACTACATAATGTTTTTTGTAGCCAACATCCAGAGCTTTCCAGACATATTTTTATTTTATTTTTTGAGTGAGTAAAACTCCTTTTTTCAATTTTTCTCTTAGAGGCCAGTTCATCAGCTTCTGGAAATCCAGATTTCACATCTGAGATTTCCAGAAGGTTTTGACCCCTCAAATTACTTCAAAAATGGAAAGTTCCTTTGCAGAAACCCTATTTATGGTGTTTTAAGCAACTTTCATTCTCGGACTTTCCCCAGATTCTGAGGTTTTGAAGCCTTTAAGTCCATTTCAAAGTCAAGGGTCAACTGCCTTCTTTCATTCTGGCAGAATCGCTTTTCAAATCCAAAAATCTTTTGAATGCCAAGACTCAATCCAAAAATCACACCAAAAATCTTGGGGATTGTTCAAAGTCTTATAAAGAGTTCCCCATTTTTGTTTTTCTCAGTTTCAACTCATTTTGGTCAAAAACACACACACACACACACACAACAAAGGATTTCAAATGTTTGGAAGACTCGTTTTGCGAGGTGCGCCGGGTGCACACTAACGTCCTTCCCGACGCGTAACATGACCTCCGAACCCAAATCTCTAATCTCGGGCTTTTTTCAAAGTTTTGGCCCTCAAAATAAAAATGGCGTGGCGACTCCGTTTGATTTCAAAAATCGGGTACATCACACCTGGGAGGTCAAAATACAGGTGGAATACGAGGGGCTTATAGACGTAGTGACGGAATCTACTGATCCAGGATCTAGAGTAGTTGCGAAAAAAAAGGGCAAATCCCCTTTTCCAATCAAATAGAAATTAATAAAAGACACTGTTTTAAGTAAACTGGAAGATTCTTAATTTGCATATTGCTTGAGCCTTCAGCCTAAACACCTACCCCGAGTCTAAACCTTTCCTATCCCTTTCCCGCAGCGAGAAAGAAGTGGGTGAGAACACCGGGTCAGCGACTTGTTAGCGCAAAATTCTCAAACAGTTCGCCAGAATCCTCAGTTTTATCAGTCCAGAGAGTCAAAATGACCGATTCGACAGAGAACAGTACTGGTTTGGGTAACCAGATGACTAGGGAAGAAGAGCTATCCTTAGCCTTGGAAAACAGTCGTAAGGCCCATGAGGAACAGTAGACCATGCTCATTGATGCACTCCGCCGTCATGGGGTCCAGATAGTGGTAGAGCCCAACGGTTCCCTGGTTATGGTAGAAGATGAAACTCCAGAAGTAACCATCTCATCTCCCCTAGCCTATAACCAATGCCCTACTCCATCCACATATGACCCATTGCCAAAGACTGTCCCTTTTCAGTCCTTCCCAATGTCTCAAGTCATCAGGGTCCCGACACCCTCTCCTCCTCAGATAAGACCCAGCTTTGTTCCCTACCAACAAAGAACAAACGCCACAGCTATCCCAGTCACGCAGCCTCTACACTACCCTATGGGATTCGCTCCCTCTCCCCAGTATGGGCCATCCCAGACAACTTCTAGGCCTCAGAATCAATCGAGTGAACTTTTCAATCTATGCCCTTCCACAGCAGATCTTCCACCCCAAACCTTGCCAACAGGATCCCACGAGGCTCCTTTTTCCTACTTCTGCAACTACGAGCCTAATTCCTATGCCTCTGGCCAGCCTCATGGAAACACAGGACCATGCCAAGTTTACACTTACTTCCCTTCCAAAGATCCCCAAGCCATGGTACCAGCTACCACTGTGTCACCCACTGTCCTGCCACTCAAATATGATAAGCCTGCTTCAGAATCGAAACCGTCACCTGACCCCAACATGACTTGGTTGATGGAACAAGTTAAGTCCATGCAAGAGAAGTTTGGAGAATTGAGCACCAAAAAGGCAGCATACCAGATCACTGATCCCAGCAAAATTGTCCCTCTTCCTCCAAAATTCCGGATGCCTGAGATTGAAAAGTTTAATGGCACCGATTGTCCTCGGACTCACATTGAAAGCTACCTTCTTTCCATGAGAGCCAAGGATTGTACACATCAGCAAATGGCCGACCATTTTCAGCTGTCATTAAAGGGTTTAGCTCTTAGATGGTTCCTGCATGTAAAACCAGAGGCCCGAGCCACTTGGGACCAGATTAAGGAAGCATTCCTAGAGAAGTATAAGGCCAACTTGAATTGGGAAACCAGCAAGAATGACCTATAAGGGACTCTACAACGCCCGGATGAGCCAGTAAGTGAATTCTACAGGAGATGGAATTGGAAGCTTAGTGAAATGATGACCCCGCTGAATGAAGAGGAACAAATGGAGATCTTCCAATCTTGCTTGAAGCCTCAACTAAGGGTCCAAATTGGCAATTACTACTATCCTGACCTTCGTGCAATGGTAAATGCCGGTACCAAGTTTGAAAATGCCTTCAACATGGCCCCAGCCACAGGAGCAGCCAATTCCCACCGCTACAAAGCACCAGTTTCAAATGCCACAGCTGTCACTATAAAAGGAAAAGAAATGGTTGGCGCTGTCAATTATATTCAGAATGAGAGGGTCGGACAAAATTCAAGCCAAGTCGCCAAAGCCAAGACCTCGTTTCTATACCGCGAAGATTTCGGAATGCCACTAGAGAAGGTCTTTGACAGCTTGGTAGTCAAGGACTCATCGAACCTTTGGAAAACTGGAAACCTAAGAACCCTAGTGTCGGGATGGACGAAACCAAGCATTGCCTCTTTCACAAATATCATGGGCATAACACCAATGATTGCACCTATCTCAAGTTCCCGATCTCTCGCCCGATTGAAGAAGGCAAGCCGGAGCCGCCTCGGGGTCCCAATGTGGTCAAGAATCCTCTTCCTGCTAACAATCAAGTCAACATGATCGAGTTCGGGAGACAAACGCGATCGGTTTTGGAAATCCAGAGATCATAGACATCCCGAAATTCAATGTTCCTTATCTTTGAATTACAAGGAAAGTGGAAAGATTTGATTAATGCCGCCGCCATGGAAGGACAGTTTGGGCCCATAGTCGGAACTGATTTCGTTAATGTTGTCAGAGCTCGACCTCTCTTTTATGATATCGAGCCAGTGACCATGGTCAAGATTATAGAAGAAAGGCTCACTTATGAAGACTGCGAGTTTAAGGTAAAACAAGCTATGTTAATGAAAGTCTCTCTGGAACCCTTCATCACCCATGATGAGCATAATGTGTTTGTAATGGCTCTTACTACTCCTGAAGATCAGTCCCAACCCCCTGTTTGGGAAAAGGTGGAAAGAAGAGTGAACAAGCCAGAAGACTTTTGGGATGAAGAAAGTTGTCTCTCAGATGCCGAAAGTACAATTGGTCCCAATACCCCGGAGGCACAGATGGATACAGTCAGATTCGGAAAGAAGATTGCAACAGATCTGTTGGACATCCCCCATGGGAATGGTGACAACAAAGGCAGTAATGATCCACAGGATACACAACCAAATGAGAGCGCTGACAAGACTGCTACTTCCCAGGGCAACAACAGGAAGGAGTGAGATCCCGGTCCAACCCTTCGAGTCAATAAGTAGTGTAGGGTCCAGAGTCAGTAGGGTCCAGAGTCAGTTGAGTCAGGAATCTTTGAATTCCAGTCCTCTGAGTCATCCGAAGGCCTCACGCCTGAGGATTATGAATATGTAATCGATGTCATCTTTCCTCTAGCTTTGAATGAAATGACAGATCTTTCTGATTATCCCCTTATTTCCAACTTAACAAATGATAAATTAACTCAAAACTTAACAACAGTTAATAATGAATCATTTGAACAAGATGCAAACACACTAAACGAACAATACATTAAAGAAATCTTTAAGCGGGATACGAAAAAGAGGAAAACCGGGCCCAAGCCGCGAGGAGGTTTTGACAAGTGTGAACTTGGGTACCGTCGAGGAACCTAAAGAGACACAGATTGGAAACTTTTTCCAGGGGGTTGAACGGGACAGATCGTTAATCGCTCGCGAGAATACATGGACGTGTTTGCATGGTCATACAAGGATATGCCGGCTAGACAGTTCAATAGTGGAGCACGTAATCCCTTTAGCACCGAGATGCTAAGCTAGTAAAGCGAAATTGAGGAAAATCAAGCCGAGTGGTCTCTACAGTCAAAGAAGAAATTGAGAAGCTACCGCGGGTAGGATTCATCAGAGTCATCGAATATCCGACATGGTTATCCAATATTGTGACCGTCACCAAGGCCAATGGGAAGGTGCGCTGCTGTGTAGATTTCTGGGATCTGAACAAGGCCAGCCCCAAAGACGATTACCCCTTGCCAAACATAGACATCCTGGTAGACTCCACTGTCAACTATGAAGTCAAATCCTTCGTTGATGATTTTGCAGGCTACAACCAGATCAAGATGGCCGAAGAAGACCAAGAAAAGACAGCCTTCACAACGCCGTGGGGAACTTACTGCTATACAGTAATGCCATTCGGGCTCAAGAACGCCGGGGCTACTTATCAAAGGGCAGCGACCGCGCTTTTCCATGACATGATCCACAAGGAGATTGAGGTCTACATTGACGACATGATAATCCACTCCAAAGGCGAGGACGGACATCACTTTGTTGACCTGCGAAAGTTCTTTGAGAGGCTGAGACAATATTCCATGAGACTAAACCCTGCCAAATGCACCTTCGGAGTGACAAGGGGAAAAGTGCTTGGGTATATGGTCACGGAGCGAGGTATCGAAGTCGACCCCCGAAAGATCAAAGCCATTATGGACATGAGGCCACCTCAAACTCAAACAGAAGTCAAGAGCTTTATGGACAAACTTCAGTACATCAGCCGTTTCGTCAATCAGTTAACCACTATGTGCGAGCCCATCTTCAAGCTCATTAAGAAGAATGTAGATACAGAATGGATCGAGGAATGCCAGGATGCCTTTGACCGATTAAAGCATACTTAGTACATCCTCCAAGATTACTATGCCCCCCACATAGACGAAACCTCTTCTGCTCTATCTCACTCACCGATACGGCGGTTGGGGCTATGCTCGCTCGGGAGAAGAAAGACTCTCGGGGTAGAGAATGCCATTTACTTTGTCACGGAAGGCTGCGGGGAAGTGAGCTCAATGACTCAGCATGTGAAAAGACTCGTGCAGGACTGGTCTGGTAGTCGGCAAGTTGAAGCATTATATGCGAAGCCCACCCCGTGAATTTGGTCTCAAAAATGGACCCCATCAAGTATATCTTCGATAAGCCTTCTTTCTCGATGCGTCTAGCAAAGTGGTCCTTCTTCTTAGCGAGTACGACATCGCCTATGTGACGTAGAAGGCCATCAAGGGTCAAGCATTGTCGACCACCCGGCGAACTTCCCCGATGAGGGACCGTGGGCCCGAACCCCAATTCCCGCATGAAGGGATCTTTGTAGTCAAGCACTGAAAACCGATGGCGGCTTTTCTTTGACGGAGCTGCTAACAAAAGAGGAAATGGCGTAGGGATGCTAATGTCGATCCGAAAGATGAGCATACACCCATAGCCCTCAAGCCGAACTTCCCCGCCATGAACAATGTTGCCGAGTACGAAGCCCGCATTGCCTGGTTTGGAGGTCCGCCCTAGAAAGGAATGTCAAGGAGCTCGAAGTCTATGGAGACTCACGATCATCAACCGTGTCTCCAACAAATGGAAGACTGTGGACCCTAATCTTCAGCGGTATCATGCCCATATGGAGGAGTTGGACCGGACAGCTTCGTAGAAGTAACTTTCCACTACTTGCCAAGGGAAAAGAACAGATTCGCAGATGCCCTTGCTACTTTAGCCTCACTGGTAGAGATCCCCGATGGAAAAGCCATAAAACCCTTCAGAGTGGGTAGAAGAGAAGCCCCAGCTTTCTATTGTGAAGTAGACACTGGACCCGAGCCTATCAAGGAACCGTGGTACAATCAAATTTACCAGTTCCTCAAAGATGGAGAGTCGACTTTCGTAGACGAAGAAGGTCGGCCAAAAGAAGGTGTCAAAGCCAAGAGCTTGCAAGCCCCGAAAAGGTTGGACTCCCATTATGTCATTCTAGGAGGCAACCTCGTACAAGAAGCGTATCAAGGACCACTCCTCTTATGCGTCACTCAAGAAAGGGCCAAAGAGTTGATGACTCAAGTCCACAATGGTCCTCGCGGTCCTCATATGAATGCTAGAGCCCCGATGCAAGTAATCCTCGAATGGGTTACTACTGGATTTCTATGGAGACAGACCGTGTCCAAGATGTCCGAGCGTGCGACAAATGCCAACGATTTGCCTAACCTCAACCATCTCCCGCCTCATGACCTGCATCGCATGACGACTCCTTGGCCGTTTGCAACTTGGGGTATTGACGTGATAGGGAAGATAGCCCCGCAGAAGCAATGGGCATGAATTCGTGTTAGTGGCAACTATTTCACCAAGTGGGTAGAGGCCAAGTACTAAAAGGTCCTCACTTCCAAGAAGGTGGCCCGGTTATCAAAGAAAACATAATGTGTAGATATGGGGTGCCCAATGAGATCATTTCGATAATGGGTCACACTTTGAAGGGGACTGCGGTAGATTGCTGTCGAGTTCAGATCACTCGCCACAAGTCATCCCCATATAGACCTCGCACTAATGGAGCCGTGGAAGCCGCTAATAAGACGCTCGAACGGATCATCCGAAAATGGCCACCCGTGGTCGTGATTGGCCCGAAAAGCCGCACCGGCACTCGGGGCGTAACGTCCGTCGAATGCCAGAGAAACTCCTTTTGCCCTAACTTACGGGATGGAAGCAATGTTACCAGAGAGTTGGAAATCCCGTCATTAAGGGTCCTCCCGGAAAACAAGTGTCAACGAAGTAGAATGGTTGCGTAGCCGCATGATGAGTTGGCCCCGCCGACGAAAGAAGGCTTAAAGCCATGGAGCATACTCGAGCCTATCGTAGGCGAATGGCCGATCATTTGACAAAAAGGTCAAGTCCAGTGGACATCAAAGAGGGTGACTTAGTGCCGAAAGTGAAGCCCCTACCGTAGACAACCCCCTGGGAAAATGGGAACCCGTTTGGATCGGCCCGTATGTGGTGCAGAAGATACTATCGGGAGGAGCCATGAAGCTTGCAGACCTGGACGGCAATCCCTTTGTCCACCCAGTCAACGGTGATAAGCTCCGAAGGTACTATGTCTAAGAAATAAAAAAAAAGAAAATAATAAAAAAAAGAAAAAAAATATTAGTGCAAAAAGAGTAATGCCCAGCTAGGCTGAAAACCCAAAAAGGGTGGTCTAGGCAAAAAAACAGGGTTGCACATAAAAAAAAAGAAAAAAAATCTTAGTGCAAAAAGAGTAATGCCCAGCTAGGCTGAAAACCCAAAAGGGGCAGTCTAGGCAAAAACAGGGTTGCACATAAAAAAAATATAGAAAGAAGAGTTCACCAGAATGAACTACGAAGACAAGAGCCCCTTAGTCTTTCTTGTAAAAGGGGAACGTAGGCAGCCATTTATGGTTCGGTCTAAATAATAAAAAGGGCGATTAAGTTTCCATGAGATGCGTCCTAAACAATAAATAAATAAAGGGCATTCCAGTTTCCATAAAACGGGTCCTACTCAATAAGACACTTGAGTTTTCATAAAATGTGTCTTGATTAATTTCTAAGATAATATTTCTTGTTCATTACATAGTTAAAAACTTCTTGATGATTTCAAGCACGGTCTACTATTGACTCTGCTAACCTGCTACAAAGATCTAAAATACAATAAAATGCCTAATAAAACTATTGTGTTTGCAAAATGGCAATAAGGGAATCCTAAGAAAAGATCTGTCAGTCGTCATTCGCTGAGTCTTCTTCCCTTTACCTCGACCCCGTCGAGTTTTCTTTCTCTTCTTCTCCATTATGCCGGTCTCCCTCATTCCGATCTCCGGTATCCTCACTGGAGCCTCCATCAAACCCGTGTCAATAAGTTCCCTCTCTACCCGAGCACGAGTCCGCACTTCCTCCCTCTAAGCCTCAGTCAAAGGAGCAACCTCGGACAATCTCTTGTATCGAGCCTCCATATCTCTGATCAGGTCACCCAACTGGTTATGGCGACTCGCCTTAGCCTCGCATCCTCGTAGTCCTACTCGAGTCGCAGCGCTCTCAATAAAGCCCGACGTCTCTCTCCCAATATGACTGAGTCGCTCCCATCTCCCTCTCGTACTCAATCCAAGTAGACAAAGTGGTCAAGATGGTACTCTTCCCCGCTCCCCGAAGATAGCCCCTGGGTGGGAAAGCGCCGTAAGTCCAAGCCCTCAAGAAGAATGAAAAGCCGGGCCGGATCTCTCATATAGAATGGCACTACCTCCATGGTAAGGATGTCCTCCCACCGCCCAACGGCTCCCGTAAGTCCCCGAACCGCCCGGATACCAAGCAGGAATGTAGAAGGATGACCAGCGAACTCCGGAACCCTCACTATATAGGACTCCTAAAATATCCTCCCCGGTCCGCAACCTCCAGTGAGGTACCCACCAGATGTCCGAAGTGGATAACCTAGCCATCATTAACTCCCAGCCTACCCCGGTCCCGCCGTCGAGGTGCACCTCTCCGAGAAATCACCCAAGGGCACCGAGTCGGCAAAGCCCCCCGGCAAAGCCCCAAGCCTCTCTCCCCGCAGCCATAAAGTCGCATGCCAGTAGGGCTCCCTGCACCTCATGAAATGGTCTCCCTAGCCATCCCGTCAATGCCATGCAAAGTCTCACCTAAAACCAAGTGGGACAATGTCCTTCCCACTGCACTCTAACCATGTCTAAGAGACCACAATGACAGATCCCCACGGACTCAGCGGTGAATGAGAAGAAAATATGCGCAGGATAAAGGCATCCATAGCCACCGTGGTCGCAGCCATAGTCGGAGACCCAAACCTCGCCCGGGATATCGAAAGGTCAATCCCTGTCCGGGCTATCATCATCTCCTCAGCCTCTCCCAGAGAAATCTGCAGAAAAGATGCAAGCTTTGCCGCCACTGGCACGTCTTCGATCAGCGGAATCGATATAGCCTCAATTTCTGGACCCCCAATCAAGGCTCGGAAGTCTTCATGCGTTGGGACAATCTCATTGTAAGAAAAGCAGTAAATATGTCTCTGGATGTCCCAAAACTTTGCTGCTGCTCTCAAAAGGTCCCAATCGGGCGGGAGATCCCTCAAATGCCATAAAGACTTGACCTTGAAGGAAGAATCAAGCAACCCCTTGTGAGATTGAAAGTGGTATCTCACCCAAGACTAAAGATCGGACAGAAAGCGGTCTCTTTTCCCCCTTTGCAATCTAACGGGCTTCTCCATCGCAAAATGATCAAAGGTGGTGTCTTTAGGTCCAATATGTGCTATGGGAATAGTTGGGACAAGTCTAAGTTGAAAATTAAATGAAATGGCCAAGCCTTGGTTTTATTCTGAAAATAACCAGTCTAGACAGAACTGTGAGCCGCACGGCTTCATTTACCTGATGTAAATGGCAAATCTGCAGTAACCAAGTTGCTGCCCAAAGGGAGTTTTCACCCCACTTTTCCAACCAAAACCTGTACAAAGACCATCCAAGCATTTATACATCATTATATATCATTTTGGCCCAGTTTCAGCCCCGATTCCAAGCAAAAAACTGCCCTAAGGCTCAAGTAATATGCAAATTAATAAAGCATAAATAGAAAAAGTAAATAAAACAGTAGTACATTGTTTTCGCCCCATCGGCGCCCAAATAAAGCAAAAAATAAACAAAATGTGCATAAAACTTGTTCGTTGTTTGTTTTTTCTTCCTAAATCAATTCTAGAGACCTCCTAGGCCTCCGATCCTTCCTCTTCATCGCTGCTCAGCTCATAGACAGTTGCCTCTCCCATCAACATCCTCCAGAGAGTCGAGGAGGCAAGTCATAGCCAGAGTCCCAGAATTGGCAAAGATGGTGACTGACAGCATCAACCACACAAAGGCTCTAGCAAGCTGGTGGGCAATCACCTCACTAGCAGCAAAGTCCCGCATGCAGATCTGGACTGCCACCTTGACGTTCCTCGTCTCCATTCCAAGCCCCTTGGGAATCAGCTCAAACCCAACCAAAGCCCTGAACTCCTCCGCCGTGATATGGTCCCTCCAAGTCACAGGCCTCCCGGTGAACTGTAAGCCCGTAATAGCAGTAAAATCGGCCGGAGTCACTGTCAACTCCCCCCAGCTAAGATGAAAGTTGTGGGTGGTGTCCCACCAAAACTCAGATAGGGCCTGGACCAAGCCCTTGCTCTTCGAGGTAATGTGAATACCTCTGCCGATGGCCTCAATAAATAAATCCAAGCCGGTAGCCCTCACCAGCTGCTTAGGGTTCGCCCCATTCTTCTCGAAATCGGGCATCCGTTCCCAAAGCCTCACTGCAATCTCAGAAGGCCCTCTAGACTTGTTCTCCTGTAGACAAGCACAGCAAAAGAAACGTGTCAGTCTTTTTCAAAAAAGCATGCATATATTCAAAAGTGCACATATTTTCAAAAGAAAAGCATTCATGAAAAATTTTCTAGCATCCTTTGCGTGAAAAACGTGTCTTTCATCACTTGAAACACATTGTGTCAAGCACATTGCTTTCCTAAGCAAAAAATCACAATTTTCAAAATTATTTGCACATAAGCATTATTTTTTTCTCAAAAATGGCATGCATGAATCCTTTTCATCATCCAAAATCCCGTTTTCTCATCTATGACCTAGTTCTAGCACATGCAAGAACTCCGTCACCTCTTAGACAATTATCCTTCTTATTTTATTTTCGAAAAAAAAGTGAGTCATTCTCATTATTTTGTCAAATAAATTGCACATGCATGTTCTTTCATCTTCTTAGCCTCATAGGTTAATCATTAAGATTTCAAAATCATCCAAAAATTCTAGGAAAATTCGAGAAAATTCCTAAAGCTTGGGTCAAGCCCTAAATCAATCAAAATTCAATCAAAATCGACGGAATTGAGCAAACTAAGAATGCTTACCCCAACCAATTGAGGGTTCATCGATTTGTGCTCCCTTCTGCCCGGATAGAGCTCCGATGGAGGCGTAAGGAAGTCATACTTCCTCTCCATGCGGACGAGCTCCTTCCTCCTCCTTCTCGCGGCCGCGGAGATATTCCTTCTAGCTTGCCTTGGCATTGGATTCCCCTTCGGATCCATCCTAAATCAATAGAGGCAAAAGGATTGAAGGATTTTGAAGAAAATTCTCTCCCTCCTCTCTCTCTTTCTAGGCAGTCTTGGGCGGCAATAATGCCCAATGCCCGTTCAAATCTGTTTTAAATAACTGAAAAATCGGGCTTACGGCCGTATGGCCTCTTTTGCCTCCCTCTCATGCCGGGCGGCCTCTTTCGCTCTGAACAAGAAATTACCTTTTTGCCCCTGGACTTTCCACTTGGGCATGTAATTCCCGTTATTTTTTAACCAAGATAACGTCGTTTTCAAAAGATATCCCTTATCTCCTAAGAAAATAAGCTTTCTTCCCCAGTCGCCTCCGTTACTCCCGTTATAACGGGATAACGCTAGGTGACAACCTCCGAATTGTCAGAACTCTAAACTTTAGCTACCTCTATCACAGATAGTGAAGTATGCTCAAGTTCTCCAAACTTTAGCTACCTCTATCACAGATAGTGAAGTATGCTCAAGTTCTCCAAAACTTTAGCTACCTCTATCTCCTTGATAGTGATGTATGCTCAAGTTCTCCAAACTTTAGCTACCTCTATCTCCTTGATAGTGAAGTATGTTCGAGTTCTCCAAACTCTAGCTACCTCATATGCTCAAGTTCTCCACTCTAGATCTAAGTATGCTCAAGTTCTCTAAAGTTTAGCTACCTCTATCTCCTCGATAGTGACGTAAGCTCTAGTTTCCTCGTGTGACAACCTCCATTAATTGTCAATCGTGTGACAACCTCCATTAATTGTCAATCGTGTGACAACCTCCATTAATTGTCAGTCAGGTGACAACCTCCATTAATTGTCAAAACCTCAAGGATCCTAGACATCGTTCCTAACTATCTAGTGATGCTTGAACTACGATCAAGGCTTGATTCCTCTGGGATACGTAGGTAGCCTTTTATAAAAGGTCCAGCCATCCGACCACTTTGGTCACCCTATTCCTTCGTCACTCCTCAGTGATGAAGTAGCCCCTCATAAAGGTCTTGACATCTGACCACCTTGGTCACTTCTAGCATGTCCCCAGTAGGATCAATTGCTTGACCTCCTAGGTCATTTTCTCTGCTATTTCCCCATCAAGAGACCAGTTTTCTCTTCTCTATTCCTCGGCGCATCTCTTCAGAACTACGGCCTGGCTTGATTCCCACTCGGGATACGTAGGTAGCCTTCCAGAGGTTCAGCCACTCGACCACCTTGGTCATCCTAATCCGTCTCGGCATTCGCCAGATCGGATCCTTTTCTATCGATAACCCCACTCGCCCTACAAGTGACGTTGCCGAGGGGCTTATGTAAGTACCCAAATCTGGCTCATGGCTTTCGGTTAATTTCCCCGGCAATTCCGGTAAATTTCCCGGTAATTCCCCGAACTTTCCTAGAGTTCCGGAACAATTCCGGAACTGTTCCAAACCTCTTAAGGGCTGAAGGGAAGGCTTAGTAATTAAGAAACACATTTTTCTTAATTATAAAAAGCTTCTAGAATTGCCACCTTGCATGATTCTAGAAACATGCTGAGTCATTGTGGATAATGCCGCACGGCTGCATTAGCCAAGGACCTCTGGCCGCACGGCTTCATTAGCCTTATCCAGACTGCCTATAAATAGAGCCCTCCTCTTCCCATTTTACACACCACCAACACCACCAACACCAACAACAAAGCAACCAACGACACCAACAAGACACCATATTCAGTCCCAAAAGCTCTCCAAACACTGTTGCGAAATTCCAAGAAGGTGAAGAGTGCCAAGAAGCCACCTCCCTCCTCCTTGAAGATCCCAAAGTTGGTCCTTCCACCTAGCTCAACCCAAAAGAGAAGAGGCCACCACCATTGGTAACCTCTCACTCCCTTAACCTTGCATTTTACTTGCTCTATGTGATTTAAATTGCTCATTGCATTCATATATTGTCATTATCTTGCTTGGGATTTGGTAGTTATCATTAAAGATCATATCTTTATCATACCCCCTTCCCCCTTTGCATGAAATAGGCATCACTTGCTATTAAAAATGTAATCTTTGAATCAAAGGTGCATCCTTTGAACCTAAAAACCCCCTTTTACAATAAAAATATTATCTTTATGCATCCTTTATCCATAAAAATGCAATCTTTATGTTCAAAATGCATCCTTTGCACATAAAATCCATTTTCATGCATCATTTGCATTAAAATCCATTGCTTTATCATCAAAGTTAGCATCCCTTGCTTTCAAAATACAATCTTTATGCATCCTTTGGATATTAAATACTATTTTCCCACATCAAAATGCATCATTTGCATAAAAATCATGTCTTTACATAAAAGTGCATCCTTTGCATGTTAAGTATCAATTTCTTCATAAAAATGCATCCTTTGCATAAAGATCACTTCTTTACATCAAAAATGCATCCTTTGCAAATCAAATGCATCCTTTGCAACCCAAAAATGTCATCTTTTCACTAAAAATGTCATTTTTACATACATTCCCCCATGTCCCCATTAGCAACCTTGGAACGGAACGGTGTAAAAATCCTATCTTTACATCGTTTCTTCCATTAAAGGTTCTATAATTTCTTTAGAAAGGGATAAAACTTTGAACCTATATCTCCGATTATCACTTAAGACGAGCATGAAGCACATATATAAGCTCAATCGTCTTAAGGTGTAGGATTGATGGGCTAAGGACATTCCTTCCTATAGAACCTCATTTTTGGACTATAAAAGAGAGTCATTCTCTCGATCACGCAAGTCCCGAGGTTAAAAAGCGATGATCACAAGTCCAAAGTGAGGGCGGGATCAAAATCCCGAATACATAAAATCCAAGAAATCCCGAGCGACAACCAATAAATGGTTTGTACGTTCGGAAGACAACTTGGGACATTCCCTCCCCTTTTATTCAAACACATGCACACAAGAAAGCACGTAAGCAAGCACGATAAACGGAATCTAGGGAGACTTGCTACGGCAAGGCACCTTGGGTGAACGACGATCCGTTCTTCCCAAGGGGTAACTTAACCTCCGAACCCATAAATCCTTTTTTTCAAAGTTTTGAGGAAATCAAAATGGCGTGGCGACTCCGTTTTTCAAATTAAACCGGATGTCTTCAAACTCGCGTGAATCCACAAAAATTTGGGCACACATTCACACCATGATGACCTTACAACTCGCTGATCGGTCTATTAAAAGACCTTTGGGCATTGTAAAGGCGTTTTGGTTCAGGTTGATTCTTTGATCATCCCTGTTGATTTTTTTTTACTTGAGATGCCAAGAAGTGAATAAAGTCAACGTGATTCACCCATATTACTTGGGAGACCATTCATGGCGACGACCAACACTGTGATTAATGTGGGGAATGGCACCCTTTCTATGATTGTTGCAAATGAGAAAATTGAAATATCTGTGTTTGATGCCATGCATAATCCCATTAATGATGATGAATCATGTTTATATGTTGATGTGATAGAGGATTGTGTGCATGAGCATTTGTGGCATATGAGTGATTGTGAGGAGATTGAGATGTTGTTGAATGATGGTGAGAAATCATGGGATAATGCGGGTTTCCACTTGTGTGCCATTGAGGACAAGGCCAACGATATTCGTTGTTGTGATGGACCGTATCACCCCCTAGACCGATCCCATAAGGAGTCGGTGTCAAAATTAAAATCATTTTTTCCTCTGATTCTCTTATTGCTAATATTGATGAACAAGATAGTTCCTACTATGATTGTGTTGAGAAAGATAGGGTGCTTGAGATCTGTGGGACCAAGGCACTAAGTGAGTTTGGGGGAGAGGCCCCCAAGAAAAACAAAAAAGAAGAAGATGGCCAAGAAAAAGGCCACTAAAATCCCTTGGGCTTCACCCGAGCTAATAAAAAATGGTACATACATGTGGAAGGTTGTAGGCGTTTGTGCCCGTGAATGTGCAAGCTGGGCCAAGGGAAGAAAGGCTAAGGCCAAAGAGAATGTGGCCACCTCTAATCCCCATTGAAGTGGGAATCCAGTCGGGCTAACGACCTTAACCAAATGCGCTTATTGGGAGGCAACCCAAGTAGGTATGTTTTATTTGCTTTATTTATTTTCGTTGTGTCATATCATCCTTTGAACCTAAAACATGTTTTTGTTCTCTTTGCTATTAGGACATAGCATGTTTTGAGTTTGGGGGTAGATATCTTTCAGAGTTTGTGGGTTTATATGGGAGTGTATATAGTGTTACTCTCCAAAAAAAATAGAAAAATTTTAAAAAAAAATTCTCTTCAAAATTTGGGATGTAGGCAAGAGTCCATGATGATTTGAGAGTACATAATTTTAAAATCTTAAGTATTATTATCAATATGGGGATATAATTGCATTGAAATATGTAAAGTATGATATCTCCACCTTCCACTTCCATGATATTTTTCTTGATCATTGTTACCAATTTAGGAGACCTTTTGAAGAAATTTATATTATCTTCATTGATTTAGAGCATGACACAAGTGACCCTATAAAATATCTTATTTTGGTAACATTGATTTCTCATATTTCATTCATATTATCATTATGAGGTGGAGAAATTATAAGTTAGATGCATCCATGTATATATAATCCCACGTTCATGATGATACTTGTAGATTATGTGTGTTGTAAAGATCAGAGACTTGTTGTGCCAACAACTTATTATATGAATTGAACAATCCAAAAAAAATTATTTGTTTTAATTAGTTAGTTAGTTTTTATTTTATTTTAGTTTTGTTTTACTCGAGGATGAGAAAAAGATAAGTTTGGGGGTATTTGAAGGATGTGGTTTTAGTCATCCAAAAGATATGTTTCCAAGCTTAATTTATGTTCGAACCTTGGGAATTTAATGTGTTTTGTTAGTGTTTTGGAAGTTCAGGGACCAAAATGCAATTATGGATAATTAGGGAGTAAACTGGTATTATGAAGTCAGGGGCTAAATTGCAATTATGTGGAAGTTTAAGGCTACAGCTGGAAACTAGGAAGTTGGCTGCACAAATGAAGCAAAAGAGAACGAGTTGTGACAAACAGAATGACTTGTGACCATGGGAATGACTTGTGACAAAGAGAACGACTAGAGCTAATGAGAATGAGTCGTGCCATGCGTTGGTTTGTAAGTGATCCTATCAGAACGACTTAGATGAAGACCACGACTAGTGCTACGACTTGAAACCAAAAGAACGAGTTGTGACTAGTGGAACGACTCGTGCTAATGCTGGTTGATGACATCACCTTGGCCGCTTTTGCAGTTTATTTTCGAAACCTTTTTATTTAATTTCCTTTCCTTATTGTATTAGGTTATTGGGGGAGTATAAATACTTCCTTTTAGAACGTTATTAGGTTAACTTTTCTTTTGGAGAATTCAAGCAATAGCAAGAATTGAAGTACTTTATTTCAGAATTTATCATCAAGATTCCAGGTTTTATTATTTTAATTTAATATTTGTGATTGATATCATGAATATGTGTGGCTAATTTCCTTGTTCATGGATTGGGTATAAACGGTGTCAAATTTTTATGCTAAAAACCTAATTTTAAATTTTAATCAATTTCTTGTTCCTCAAAGTTGTTCTTCATAATATTTAGGGTTTTTATTAGATCATTAACGTGAGTAATAATTATCGGATTAAACTTTGTGGATTAGATTTAATCGGTTACATAATTGTATCGAGAAGATCTAGGTTCGTATATTCCTTGGATTTTAATGCAATCTTAAATTATTGAGTAACGTAACTGAAAACTTAGTGATTGAGATTAGAAGGGTTGCAAATCGCATACCAAACTGTCCCAACTCTTAGGCTAGTGACTGAACCCTTGAAATTGATTGAAAACCATCTTTTATAAATAGCATATTACTACGACACTGTTGAAATTACCCGATTCGGGGCGCACGGGCGGCCTTCTGGCGTTTTCTTGTAAAATGAAATGTGTAGAGTCGCCACGCCATTTTTATTATGCCCAAAACATTGAGAAAAGGCTATTTTTGTTTTTTGATGAGATTTTGAGTTCGGAGATCAGGTTACACCTCGGGAAGAGATTTTTGAGCTCACCAGAGTCACCTCATTTTCATGAGTCTTTCTGTACCCTTCTTTCTTTAAAAGTTGTGTGTGTGTGTGTGTGTGTGTGTGCTCTTAAATAAAATGCATTTGAAAGTAAATAATGGAAAGACAGTGCAGGGAATATTAACAAATCGCTATCACTGTTAGACCTCCATAGTGCAATGGAAGGTATTGTAGGATTGTTTTGACGGTTTGGGTCTGCGTATATAATAAATAAGGATTACATTGTAAGCAATATATTTAAAGCAGTAACGTGTTTAAAGACTTGAAATTTAAAGTGTTATTAAAAGTGTGGAAGGAAAACTCACCAATGTTGGTTAGGTTCTATCTTCCTAGGGTTTGTAGGAGGAATGTGTTTTGTTGAGGGTCTTTAAAGAGGAGAGAGGTTTTTCACTCACTAATGGCAAAATCTCCCCTAATTAACTCTCGTATCACACTCGGGGGTCTAAAGAGGAGATAAATTTTGCACTCACTCGAGCAGAACCTCCACTAATTAGCTCTCGTTCACACTTGCTAGACTCGCGGATTTGGACCAGTTTGAGCTGTTTGTTGTCTATTTGGAGTTTAGTGAGTGGGTGTAGGTTGGTTGGGGAGGAATAGGGTTTGTGAGACATCGGGATGGACCGGGATCGCCTCGGGATGGCTCGGGATGGCTCGGGACAGCTCGGGAGGCCTCAGAATGGACCGGAATGGCTCGAAATGGCCGGGGAAGGCTGCCAAAAAGTTGCACGAAGGTAGGAGAGAGTTGAGGTGTGAGAAATGAGCTGGGGGAGGGCTGTATTTATAGGGACTAAAAATTGACAAAGAGGTCCATACGGACCTCTCTTTAATCAGACATTTTTTGGTTTTCCTGGATTTGGGGAATTTTTTGGGGGATTTTGGCGTGTTGACTAACATGTCTGTACGGACCTCCCTGTAATAAGTCCTTTATTCATATCTTCCATTACCATTGGATAGTACTCGTTGAGAGATTTCCAACCATATATGGCACATCTCAATCGGAGTCCTTATGAAGAAGTTATGACCTCCGGAAGTTCATCCTTGGTATTTTCTGTATGCTCGGATGGAGAGTGGTCCAGATTGGGGTACCTACAGAAGCCCCTCGGCGAAATTACTTAGGAAGGAAGTGGGACATCGATAAAAATAAGAATCCCAATTTGGACAGCTCGTCGGGAGGGAAGAGATAAGTGACCAAGTTGGTCGGACGGCTGGACCCTTTGATAGGATTCCTACGTATCCCTGAGTGGGAATCAAGCCAATCGTAGTTCATGGGAGAATATGGTTTAAGGGCCTCATGAGGGTCGAGGTATGGTTTAAGGGTCATACTAAGGTCGGGATACAGTTTAAGGGCCGTATAAGGGTTGAGGTATGGTTTAAGGGCCGTATAAGGGTTGAGGTATGGTTTAAGGGCCATACCACGATTCGATGAACAAATTGGAATACGGTTTAAGGGCCGTATGAGTGTCGAGGTATGGTTTAAGGACCATACCAAGATTGGGGATACAGTTTAAGGGTCGTACGAGTGTCAAGCTAGGTATCGTTTAAGGGCCTTACCACGATTCGAGGAAGAAATTGGAATACTGTTTAAAGGCTGTATGAGTGCCGAGGTATGGTTTAAGGTTCATACACAGATTGAGGTACGGTTTAAGGGCCACATGAGGGTCGAGGTATGGTTTACGGGCCATACCAAAGTTGGAATACAGTTTAAGGGCCGTATGAGTGCCGAGGTATGGTTTAAGGGCCATACCAAGACTGAGGTATGGTTTAAGGGCTATACCAAGATTTGTGTGTGAGGGCAATTTGAAGGGGACTTGACTGGTGGGGAATGATTTAGAAGGCATCTGTACCCAAGGGAGACTTTTTGAGGGCGTCTGGATCGAAGTGAGACTGTTTGAAGGCGTCTATACCTAACTGTGATTGTTTGAAGGCGTCTATACCTAAGTTGGTTTTTGGAAGGCATTTGTACCTAAGTGAGATGGAGGCATTTGTACCTAAGTGAGACAGTTTGAAGGCGTCTATTCCTAAGTGTGACTGTTTGATGGCGTCTATACCAAAGTGTGACTGTTTGAAGGCATCTATACCAAAGTGTGACATGTTTGAAGGCGTCTATATCAAAGTGTGACAATTCGAAGGCGTCTATACCAAAGTGTGACTATTTGAAGGTGTCTATACCAAAGTGTGACTGTTTGAAGGCGTCTATACCAAAGTGTGACTGATTGAAGGCATCTATTCCAAAGTGAGACTGTTTGAAGGCATCTATACCAAAGGGAGACTGTTTGAAGGTGTCTGGACCGAAGTGAGACTGTTTAAAGGTGTCTATTCCTAAGTGTGATCGTTTGAAGGCGTCTATACGTGAGTGTGACTATTTGAAGGCATCTATACCAAAGTGTGACTCTTCGAAGGCGTCTATACCAAAGTGTGACTGTTCGAAGGCGTCTGTACCTAAGTGTGACGGTTCGAAGGCGTCTGTACCAAAGTGTGACTGTTCGAAGGCGTCTATACTAAAGTGTGTCTGTTCGAACGCGTCTATACCAAAGTGTGACTGTTCGAACGTGTCTATACCAAAGTGTGACTGTTCGAAGGCATCTATACCAAAGTGTGACTGTTTGAAGACGTCTATACCAAAATGACTGTTTGAAGGTCTCTATACCTAGGTGAGACTGTTTGAAGGCGACTATTCCTAAGTGTGATGAAGGCATTTGTACCTTAGGTTTGTTTTTTAAAGGAGTTGTACCTTAAGTTTTTCGAAGGAGTTGTACCTTAAGTTTTGTTTTTTGAAGGCGTTGTACCTTAGGTTTCGAAGGCGTTGTACCTTTTTGTTTGTCTTTCGAAGGCATTTGTACCTTAAGTTTGTTTTTCGAAGGCGTTTGTACCTTAAATTTTGTTTTTCAAAGGCATTTATACCTTAGGTTTCGAAGGCATTGTACCTTAGGTTTCGAAGGCATTGTACCTTTTGTTTGTCTTTCGAAGGCGTTTGTACCTTAAGTTTGTTTTTCGAAGGCATTTGTACCTTAAGTTTTATTTTTCGAAGGCATTTATACCTTAGGTTTCGAAGGCATTATACCTTAGGTTTTTCGAAGGAGTTGTACCTTAAGTTTGCTTTTTTTTTTTTCAAAGGCATTGTACCTTAATTTTGAGATTTGTTTTGTGTCAGACTTACGATGACTGTCGGGATTTATTTTCAAGGGAAAAGGGTGTTCGTCACGGTCACCTATGTGGAGGTGCAGAGGTTCTTGGAGAGGGATAGCCCAGACGGTTGCCAGCTGTACCCTTGGTCGTGGTATGGCGATGATGAGTTGGAGGGTGCACCTTGGGTAACGAGGTATGGTTTAAGGGCCATACCAAGTTGGGGATACGGTTTAAGGGCCGTATGAGTGCCGAGGTATTATTTAAGGGCCATACACAATTGAGGTACGGTTTAAGGGTTGTATGAGTGTCGAGGTATGGTTTATGGGCCATACCACGATTCGAGAAAGAAATTGGAATACGATTTAAGGGCCGTATGAGTGCCGAGGTATGGTTTAAGGGCCACATACATATTGAGGTACGGTTTAAGGGCTGTATGAGTGTCGAGGTATGGTTTAAGGGCCATACCAAGTTGAGGATACGATTTAAGGGCCGTATGAGTGCCGAGGTATGGTTTAAGGGCCATACCACGATTTGAGGAAGAAATTGGAATACGGTTTAAGGGCTGCATGAGTGTCGAGGTAGGGTTTAAGGGCCATACTAAGATTGAGGTACTGTTTAAGGGCTGTATGAGTGCTGAGGTATGGTTTAAGCGCTATAGCAAGATTGAGGATACGGTTTAAGGGCCATATGAGTGTCGAGGTATGGTTTAAGGGCCATACCAAGATTGGGGATACAGTTTAAGGGCCACATGAGTGCCGAGTTATGGTTTAAGGGCCATACCACGATTGGGGATATGGTTTAAGGGTTGCATGGGTGTCCTGTTATGTTTTAAAGGCCATACCAAGGTTGTAATGCGGTTTAAAGGCCGCATGAGGGTTGAGGTATGGTTTAAGGGTCATACCAAGATTAGAATGCGGTTTAAAGGCCTCACAAAGATTGAGGTATGGAGGCGTTTGTACCTAAGTTGAGACTATTTTGAGGCGTCTGGACCTAAATTGAGAATATTCTAAGACGTCTGGACCTAAGTTGGATTTGATGGTGTATTTTGTGAATCATGTATGGAAACTTTATTTGTGGGAATTTTTAGAAAGGAAACATGCCGTGTTGGGACGGACCTTTTTGAACATGGGTGTGCTGTTTTGGGACATAGTTTTTTGAACATGGGTGTGCCGTGTTGGGACGAAATTTTTTGAACATGAGAATGATATGTGACACACTTCTTTTATGTAGCATTTATTACTGCTATGTCTTTTAATGTAGCATATTACTTCTATGTCTTGCATTTGAAGTTTATTGACATACCTTTGCTATGTTTACTTGCAGGAGGAGGGGCCTTTGTGAGCAGGAAGTTGAGGACGCCGCAGGTTCTGGCCAAGGAGAGGAGGGATGGCTTGCCTTTTTTTCCTTCTTAGGTCTTACTTCAGCATATTTCATGAAGTTTCCGGTCGAGGAAGGTTCCGAGTTCACCGAGGATGATGAGGTAGCTGGCGGAGGCGCCTGGGTGCATGAGTCTTTACCAGCTTGTGGTGTCAATGACTTAGAGTAGGACTCTTTTTTTTCTATGCATTTTAGTGAGGAGAGCAACAAAATATTTGTATTTATACACAATGTATTCATATGTAATGAACTCTTTCATTTGCACTTTATTGGTGATAACATAGGAGTTATTTCTACTTCTTTTTTTTATGTTTTGTGCATGTCGCATGAGCTTGTAATGTTTGTGGTATATGGGGGTTTGAAGCAGCTTTGGCAAGTTTATGAGCGACTGCGGGAGTGACGTCTCATGGGGCGTGTTTGCTTTGTGCGTGATAGTCACTCTTTTCATGGTTAGCTCCCTCGGGATATGTCACAGTGCTTCGCTAGATGTGGTAGGCCTTTGTCGATCAAGTGAGGATGCCGTTCCCTTAGTTATGGGGGAAACCTTCCACGGTATAGACCGTCTGGCAATGGGGGACATATTTATGCATGGAGGAAGTCCCTGCTTTGCTCACTTTGTGGTTGTGAGAGAGGCTTCAAGCAAGGCCTGTGCTTTCGACATCTTTTAGTCCGTGGACATTTGCTCAGCGACCCATTATCTTGGAGACGGATCAGTCTGCTTGAGAGAGGTGGATGGCCAGGCTCGGCACACATCACACGCGTTGGTGGATTCCGTATTGGGAGATGGAAACTAGAAGGGCTCTTCAGGAATGCTCCTATGTTTGTCAGGGTTCCGGGGTTATCTCAGTCTTCTTTCTACATCCCGTCCCTTGTTTCCAGGCAGTTTGGGATGAGGCAGGAGCCTTTGCAGGGCTTGAACGACGTTGCTACTATGGAGGTAGCTTCCTTTTTTATGGCAGACCCATCCACTTTCCTTTTACTTCTGAGGATATGGAAGTACTCCACCTTCCCTCCTGGGGTACTTCTCAGATGCAGGGAGAGTATCGTTTTGACTACCGTGTACTTGGACTGGTAGGGGCAGTGTCTTGGATAGACTCAAGTGATTCAGGGGAGCAGGCACGAGGCAATTTTGGTTACAACCTTAGGAGTGCAGAAGCTTGGGTTAAACCTCGAGATGTCACGGGAGTCACTTTGTTTTGACTACGAGACTAGAGTTGACAGACTGGCGGAGAGAGGTCTCCTTTTGCAGACTCGTAGGGAGGAGATCCGAGTCGAGGCACGGACGAACGAAGCTTTGAGTGCAACTGGATTGCTTGACAAAACAGGGAGGACTCCTGATCTTGGAAGGAGGGAGACAGATGTAGTTTACGTGGAACGAAAGAAGACTCGTTAGGGATGAGGGAAGAAAGGAAAGAATGGTTAAGGGACAAGCGCGAGTGGTCCGGAATGACCTTCTAAAACTCTGAGTATCCATTCATTGTCATTGCAGACACATTAATTACTAGATGTTTTATGTTATCTTAGCATGTTGTGAGTCGAGAGTAGACCGTGCTTGAACTCATCAAGAAGTGTTTTAACTGTGATGATTTGTGATTTACTTTTAAATCTTTATCTAGGCGCAAAATCTCTTGCTTGCTTCTTGTCTGAGCCTTGATGGCATCCAATTTTTAGATTTTTGTGTGTTTTTAGATCAAACCAATGAAGGCTGCCTATGTTCCCCTCGGACTGAGGGGCTCAGGTCTCCGTAGTTTGACCCTTTTGTGAGAGAAGGGGAGACATAGAAGGGGGAGAATGGTGCAACGCTGATTTTGCCTAGACAGCCCTTTCAGGGTTTTTATTCTAGCTGGGTATGTTCTTCAACACCATTTTTAATCAATCAACCAACCAAAAATGTGAAAGCAATGACTTGTAATGTACACTCGCAAGGGCGTGTATGTTATTTTTGGAAAAGGTGGGAACGGGTCCCTTTTTGTGTGAATGCTTTATTTGACGTTGGCACAAAAAACATGCTTTTGGGTTTGACTCTTTTTGAGAGAGTATGAGCACTGAAAAGCTTGTAAAAGTGTATGGAAGCCCTTGTTGACAGAAAATCAGTGTTTAGCTCTATTTTTCCTATTTTGTAGAAAAAGAAGACTTGTCGAGACATATGAAAACTTGATTTGTTCACAATGATCACATGTTTGCTTAAAACCCTTTGTTGATGTTCAGGTTATTCAACAATTAAACTTGATATGCTTGATTAATCATGAGGAGAAACTCAACTGGTATCAAGGATCGAGTTGGATCAGGTGTGAGAGAAGGTTTGTGTATAGGAGAGGTCATTGGTTAGACCGGGTTTGTGGATTTGTATGTGTTTATGACCGGACCATTTCTAGTTGCCTATGTTCCCCTTAAGACAAGGAGCTCAGGTCGCCATAGTTCGAGGCCGAATCGTGTTTGGCTTTGGGGCAAGGGAATAAATATTTGTGCGACCTTTGGTGAAAAGGTTCGGACAAAAGGCTGGATGATGAGGCACGGGCCTTGAGGTGATTCATTGACAAGTCGTATTTGATGGCAACTTCAATGATTCCATTGCTTCTTGATCATTGCTCTCATGGGAAGAGAAATAATTTGATTATAGCTTAAGGACTTATGATGCACTTTTTCCTTTGCCTTCCTCCATTGAGCTTCTGACCAGTGGTGCTGGGTCCTTGGCTCTCTTTTTTTTTGAAGCCCCTGCTTGAACTTGCTTGATGCACATGAGGGGGAAGGAAAAGCCCCTAGCTTGTTGTTGACATGAGAGAATTCATTTAATGATGTCACTGCCATCATTGACTTGGTCAAGGTGATGGTAGGGATGTGATTTTGGAAAGTGTATAGCTTGATGGAGGCCTTTGTGTGGGGTATGGTAAGGTGTATGGGGAGCTATCGATTGACTTTCTCACACCAATAATCAAAGCATTAATCCTTTCGGGAATTATTTGTTAAGTAATGCAAGTGATCATATAGAGCAAAACCATTTCATTAAATATAATGTGGGGTGCAAAATAATGTCTCAAATCTAGCAAGAAAAGAAAGAAAACTCGCGTACGAAAAATTAAAGACTTAATTACAATGTTCGAGGAGGACTTGATTGAATGAGAAAAGTACTAGAACCTACGAGGTTTGACTGTATGATTTTTTTCTTATTTTTTTTAAGAGTGTAGAGGGGGGAGAGAAGACTCGATGTTCTTTAGGCAAAAAAATCGACGGAGTTTGCTTCCGAAGATGATCGAGGAATTTTCTCAAGTCGGCGAGATGTTGTCCGTCTAATCCTTTTGAGTGAATGATCATGTCGTCGAAGTACACCTTGATTTCCTTGTGGATTATATTGTGAAAAAGTGTTGTCGCTGCCCGTTGGTAGGTAACCCCAGCGTTCTTCAGTCCGAAAGGCATTACCGCATAACAGTAAGTTCTTCATGGGGTGGTGAAGACAGTTTTCTATTGATCTTCTTCGGCCATCTTGATCAGATTGTAGCCAGCAAAACCATCCACAAAGGACTTGACTTCGAAATTGGCCGTAGTATCGACCAGCATGTCTATGTTTGGCAGCGGAAAATTGTCCTTGGGACTTGCTTTGTTGAGATCCCAAAAATCCACGCAGCAGCGCACCTTCCCATTGGCCTTGGTAACCGTGACTATGTTGGAGAGTCAGGTTGGGTATTTGATCACCCTTATGAATCAAATGCGGATCATTTTCCCAATTTCTTCTTTGACTTGCAAAGACCATTCATGCTTGATCCTGCGTAACTTTTTGTTTGACAGGCTTGGCGTCGAGATTCAAGGGAATCCAGTGCTCCACTTTGGCGGGATCTAGACTGGGCATGTCTTTGTATAACCAAGCGAACACATCCACAAATTCTTTGAGTAGGGCGATTAGTACTTCTCGCTCGGTATCGACAAAAAATTCTCCGATTTGCGTCTCTGTAGGCTCTTCAGCAGTCCCCAAATTCACTTTGGCTAAAACCTCCTCGGCAGCTTGGGCCCGGTTTTCCTCTCATTTGACAACATGCTTAATGATTTGTTTAATAGATTGTTCATTTAATGTGTCCGCGTCTTTATCAAGTTAATCATTATTAATTGTTTTTTATTTGTTAGTTAATTTATCATTTGTTAAAGTGGCAATGAGGGGATACTCAGAAAGGTCGAATTTATTATTCAGAGCATAAGGAAACACAGTTTTTGCTACAAACGCATAATCTTTAGGTGTAAGGCCGTCAGATGACTCGAGAGACTCAAACTGAAATACGACAGACTCCAAATGTTTTTCGAAGCTAGACTCTAAGAGACGAGGGGTTAGACCAAGCTTCTCGACCATCTCTTCTTTGCTGGCTGTGGGTCCGGAAAAGGTAACCTAGTAGCTCAATGACATTTTTGATGATCATCCCTTGCTCGTGACGAAGGTTCCAGTAGCCATTTCTTTGAAAGATACCATTTGGGCGTTCATCTCTCAGTCTTCCATCATGCACTCCTCGCAGTAGTACCAGTCTAATTCCCCATCTTGGTTCAGTGACTCCTCGGGTTCTATCCACCCATCGGTTTGCCTTGATGTCGGGAAGAATTGTTTGGGAATAACCATTCTTGGATTCACTCTTCCGAATTCTTCATTGCGAAAGCCCTAGGTTTTGTCTTCACGTCCCTGATCATCGCAGGACATCATTTTAATAGGATTGGAAATTGCAGAGGGCTCATCCATACATGTGGTTTGGCTAAATGCCAACATGTTTACCCTGTCATCTCTTAGGAATGGATTTCTGACTGTGTTGGGACCACGGGGGCATTCCAACTTTCCCTCTTCGATCAACCCTTGGACCGCTTGCTTTAGTTTGATGCAATCGTCAGTTGTGTGGCCGGGGTAGTTGTGAAAAATACACCATTTGTTCATATCCAAGTTAGGATGGGGGTCCCTTGGTTGATAATTCTCGAGGGGCTTGATCATGTTCCGCTTCACAAATGCCTCGAAAACTTGGCTTAGGGGCATTTCGAGGTTATCAAAGTGCTGAAAATGTTGTCGTTTATTCCTCAGGGGTGCTTGGTCACGGCTTCTATGGGTTTCATTCTGAATGTAGTAAAATGCCTCAGTAGCACTTTTTCCCTTGTTTGGGGCAGATGTCGAATTAGGCGGGACTACCCTATAGCGGTAGGAAGAAGTAGGACTGGCTACCGTTCTCTGCATGCTCAAAAATTTTTCAAACTTCCAATTCCATCTTTTGTAGAATTCTTCCAATGGCTTGTCATCTTTCTGCTCGGTGGCTAATAGGTCATGCCGGTTTGTTTCCCACTCAAGGTTGGCACGGTACTTTTCCGGGAAGATATCACTGATTTGATCCCAAGTGGAGCGATTTTCCACTTTTACATTGAGGAACTACCTTAGTGCCATGGATTTAAGGGAGTTTTGGAAGTGATCTGCCATTTGTTGATGGGTAGCACCTTTGGCCCTCATACCTAAGACATAGGTATCGATATGAGTCTTCGGGCATTCTGTCCCATCAAACTTTTCCATTACCGGCATTTTGAACTTCGGGGGGAGAGGAACCACCTTACATGGATCTGTGGGCATGAGCGAGTATTTTCGAGAGTTGGTCATTTTCCCTTGCATCTCCTTTATCTCTTCGACCAATCAAGCCATATGAGGGTCGTTCGGCGGAGGTAGGTTACCGTTTTCTGGGATTGCCATTATGGAATCTTGGGGAGGCAATTGAGTGTATACCAATCCGTATCTTGGATTACTGAAACCGGAGCCAAGGGCATGATGGTCTGGACCACACTGGATTGCATTCAAGATCTGAGGGAATGTTTCGTTAGCCCCAAGAGGTGGTCTGGCGGGTGGCAGATTCGAAACGTTCGGGTATCCGCTCGGTATGTCCGTCCCTGGCAAGCATTGGGACTTCAAGTTGTAGCTTCGGGGCTCATATGGAGGCAATGGATTGAATCCCAGGGGATATCGAGAGGCATTGGGATCTGAGGGAGTGGGCCCATAGGTGTGTTGGTGATATTGAGTTTGCGGAGCAGAACCGGGAAACTGATTGTGCAGGGGTTGGTAGATCGGAGCTACTTGACTGATGCTCGAATGGAGCTTTGAGCGGGAGCTACTTTGCATTGCTAGGTTTTCATAGCTTTGTGGCAGAGGGACCTGCTGATAGATTTGGGAAGCCGGGGAAGCAGGCATGTCTTCATATTCTATGAGGATGAAGGTTCCATCGGGTAGGGGAACCGCAACAGCTCAGCGACTGTGCAATATGTCTACAATCCAAGCTTGCTACTCTTCTTGGAGCTTCTTAAGGGTTTCAAAGGCTTGCAGCACCTCCTCCATCCTTTGGAGATTTCCCAGAGGCGGAGTCCCGTTTCCTTCACTGGTGTCTGTCGACCCTGCCATGGGAGAGTAACGGACTGTTCTGACGGTTGAACCGGAAGGGCTGTCGGATCTTGCGACTTCAACACTGAAAAGACGGCACCCTGGGACTCTTAACCACTCTCGGTTCGCTGGATGGGGTGAAAGGCAAGGTTTAGACTCGGGAGGGCCTTTTGGATGAAAGGGAAAGCTCATGCGACATGCAATTTCTTTTTTATTGTTATTATTTTTTTTTGTTGTTTTAATTTACTTTAAAATGTTTTCTCAGAATCCTAAATGGTTGGAAAAGATTGCTCTTCTTTTTTGCAAATATTTCTAGATCCTGGATCAGTGGAATCCATCACTACGGCTATAAGCCCCTCATTTTGCACAAGTATTTCGACTTCCCGGGGCGGATAACCCCGGGCGAGGGTCCTATAGGGCAAGCGGTTTCCACCGGCCAAAAAGAGAAACGAACCTAAGGGCCGAGCCTGCCATGTATGTTTTAATGCCTCCGCCATGTGAATAGTGAACGAAGCCAGTATACTAAGTCAAGTTCGGGTCAAGAATTTGTCATGATCCCTCTTTGCCTCGCTTTCGCAAGGGATCTTTGACTTTAGGTTTTGTCTTGTTCATATTCTCATGGATGATGAATTAAAGGCTGGATGACATGGTGTCATATGGGCGTGGACGTACATCCGATATGGACCATTGTCTAAGTTAACACTAGAAATCATGATCGGGTAAGATTTTAGCATGACATTTCATCATCTTGCTCTCGCAGAGATCTTGATTTTTAGGTTTTAACTTTGATAATGGCAGACATGGAGTATGCATCCAGGCTTTATGACACGGACTGGGTAAAAAAAACCAGTCGAGTCTTTGGACAGAGTGTGACACAAAAGTGCATGGTTGACACTGGCTAGGATGGGAAGTTTGGAATGATCCTGTGCGTGCAAGAGAGGCATAGGAACACCAATCAAACTGCAACTGAGACCATCCCGGGTTTGGGGTTGTAGTGTGCAAGTGTATAGGATAAGAGTGCGCGTAGTGTGCGATCACTAAAATTCCTTTTCTGAGTAAAACAGGAGTTTTTGCAGAATGTGTTTTAAAAGTATGTACACAGATGATGCATTTTTTTTTTGAATAAGAAAAAAATGTAAAACACACACACACACAACAGTTAAAGAAAAAGGTAAAATGAAAGTTTGACTATGGTCATCCTGTTTTAAAACTCTTTTTTTTTGTTTGAAAGTTTTTAAAACAAGCAATCTCCAGCAGAGTCCCAGCAGAGTCGCCAACTAAAATTACCTGATCCGGCGCGCGCGGGCGGCCTTCCATCGTTTTCTTGTAAAATGAAATGTGTAGAGTCGCCACGCCGTTTTGATTATGCCCAAAATATTGAGAAAAGGCTATTTTTGTTATGTGATGAGATTTTGAGTTCGGAGGTCAGGTTACGCCTCGGGAAGAGATTTTTGAGCTCACCCGAGTCGACTCATTTTCATGATTCTTTATGTACCCTTCTTTCTTTAAAATTTGTGTGTGTATGTGTGTGCTTTTAAATAAAATGCATTAGAAAGTAAATAATGGAAAGACAGTGCAGGGAATATTAACAAACCGCTATCACCATTAGACCTCCATAGTGCAATGGAAGGTCTCGTGGGATCATTTGGACGGTTTGGGTCTGCATATATAATAAATAAGGACTACCTTGTAAGCAGTATAGTTAAAGCAATAATGTCTTTAAAGACTTGAAATTTAAAGCGTTAATTAAAGTGTGGAAGGAGAACTCACAAATGTTGGTTAGGTTCTATCTTCTTAGGGTTTGTAGGAGGAATGTGTTTGGTTGTGGGTGTTTAAAGAGGAGAGAGGTTTTTCCCTCACTAATGGAAAAATCTCCCCTAATTAACTCTTGTATCACACTCGGGGGTCTAAAGAGGAGAGAAATTTTGCACTCACTCGAGCAGAAACTCCCCTAATTAGCTCTCGTTCACACTTGCTAGACTCGCGGGTTTGGACCAGTTTGAGCCGTTTGTTGGGTGTTTGGAGTTTGGTGAGTGGGTGTAGGTTGGTTGGGGATGAATATGGTTTGCGGGATGTTGGGATGTCAATCGGGACGGACCGGGATGGACCAGGATGGCCTCGGGATGCCTCGGGATGCCTCGGGATGGCTCGCGTGGCCTCAGAATGGACCGGAATGACTCAGAATGGCCGAGGAAGACTGCCACAAAGTTGCAGAAAGGTAGGAGAGAGTTGAGGTGTGAGAAATGAGCTGGGGGAGGGTTGTATTTATAGGTGCTGAAAATTGACAAAGAGGTCCGTACGGACCTCTCTTTAATCAGACATTTTTTTGGTTTTCCTGGATTTGGGGAATTTTTTGGGGGATTTTGGCGTGTTGATAATCATGTCCATACGGACCTCCCTGTAATCAGTCCTTTTTTCAGAGCTTCCATTACCATTTGATAGTACTCGTCGAGAGCTTTCCAACCATATATGGCACGTCTCAATCGGAGTCTGTATGAAGAAGGTATAACCTCCGGAAGTTCGCCCTTGGTATTTTCCGTATGCTCGGATGGAGATCGGTCCGGATTGGGGTACTTACAACTGTGAAATCCCAATTCATGAATTCTCTTTAATCTGGTAAATCCCTTCAATTAATTTTGTCTTTTTGTTACTTGCTCATTTCAATTATTGTCCTTAGTTGTTAAGTAAATTCAAATCATAAACTAAGCATTGGCTAAATAAGCTTGTTCTCACTCAGTCTCTGTGGATTCGACCCATGCTTGTGCATACTACTACAACGGTAGCTTGTACACTTGCGAGGAATTTTAACTGAGAAAAATATTCATCACCGGTTCTGAGTGAAGCATGTTGTATTGATAACTTTAGCCCAAAAGTACTTGGGTAGTCTTGCTTCAGAAATTATTGTTTTGCTAGCTTCGATCAAGGTTCTATTCTTTTTCTCAACAACACCATTTTGTTGTGGTGTTCCAGCAGCTGAGAAGTTGTGATTAATTCCGTGATCATCACAGTACTGAGCAATGCCATTATTATTGAACTCTGTTCCATTGTCGGATCTCATACTGATGATGTCACTTTCCTTTTGGTTTTGAAGTAGATGGAAAAGTTTGGTGGCAACTCCATATGTATCATCTTTAGAACTAAAAGTTTCCACCCAAGTATACCTTGAATAATCATCTACAACAACCAAGGTATATGTGCTTCCCCCTAAATTGGCAGTTGTTGTGGGGCCAAACAGATCCATATGTAGCAGATGGAGGCACTTAGATGTGGACATGCCCGGCTTGCTTTGGAATGATGTTTTATGGTGCTTTCCTAGCAGTCACTTGAGGTAAGCAGTTACCAAATTTGTATTGGCTAGCTTGGATAAGTATTTGAAGTTCAACTGACAGAATCTCTTGTGCCATAGCCATGATTTCTCACTGATGTTGTTAGCTACAAAACAAACATTAGTAACACTAGAAATACCATTTAAATCATTTGCATATATGTTACCTTTTCTTTGTCCATTGAGAAGGGTTTCTCCGGTAGCAATGTTTTTCACATAACAGTTGGAAGAATTAATGCATAACTTTATCACAAAATTGTGATGTGGAGAGAAGGTTATGTTTCAGACCATCCACCAAAGATACCTTCTGCATAGTAATTATGCCTCTTATGATGGATCCACGACCTACAATTTTACCCTTAGCGTTGTCACCAAAGACAACTGGAGGACTTGATGCTTCTTCAATATCAGTAAGGAGATCTGCATGGCCAGTCATATGCCTTGAGCTTCCATTGCACAATATCCAAATGTACTTACTTTCATCGGTTGAGGCCATTAAGCATACCTAAAATGAAACATTAAGCTTATGGTCCCCCTTATTATTTTGGGTTCAAAGACTTAGTTCTCCTTTGGCAGCCATATCTGGCCACCATTTGAGCTTTGAGGCTCAATGGGTCCAGATAAGTGCTTCAAGAGGCATTCATAAGCCTTGTGACCGAAATCTCCACAATTTACACATTTAATCAGAATAGGCTATGAGGAGGTAGATGAGTTGTTATCCAATTTGATCAATGCTTCAGAAGATTTTGAAGTTTGAGCATGAAAAAAAACATTGGGCACAAAGTTCTTGGTGCTTCCTTTGCTGGTAGGTTGCATATGCTTGGATATACCTTTAACGGTTGGAGCAGCCTTACCGGTTAGGATAGCTTTACCGGTGGCAGTTGCCTGACCGGTTGTAGCTGCTTTATCGATTGAGGTTTTCAACGCTGCAACATGACCAACAATGTGAATATCAGCTTTGGTGTCACAATCACCAAGTGGGATATAGGGTCCCAGCTTAGGATCAACTACCTTAGTCCATTTAGACTTATTCTTGTCAACCTTCTTGACCTTGATCTGTTCCTTCACTTTTGGGTAGTTAAGAGGAACATCACCAAACGTACGAGTAGTACTTTTCTTCAGCCGATCAGATAGACTATCATCAAACTTGTCTATCAAGTTCTCAGTTACAAATTTTATAAATGGCTTGTCATTGCTGCTAGAATTAAATCCTAAACCAGATTGGTCATTGCAAGACATTTTGTCTTGTAGGATTGTTTCGACATCAGCCTTGGATTTGAAATAAGAATCAATAGTCTTGGTGAGAGAATTGTTTCTTGAAACCAGAACAACAATTTGACTAAGACATATATTTAGTCTATTTTTGAGATCCCGATTTTCTTCTCTCAACTGATCAGACTCAAGCTATTTTCTTTTAATACTTTTATTTCTGATTTAAGCAAGTCATTTTCAGTTGAGATTATTTTGAAATCAGCAGCCATAACTTTGTGAACATCATTTAATTTTTCAAAGTCAGAAAACAGTTCATTCATCACATTTGCCATATCAGACGTAGACAGGTTAGGCATGGGATCAGTGGTTGGTTGAAAGGTTGAGGATGATGGTTCAAAGTTGGGATCAAAGTTAGGTAAGGAGGATGTCGGTTGAGAGCTTAGTTCAGCTAAGGTCTTCTGGAATTGAATCGGTCGTGGTTCAAACATAGGTTGAGATTTGTATGTCATCGGTTGAGCTTGTGTTTGATAGGTCAGTTGTGTCAGTTTCACCAAAGGCTTAAGAGTTGGAGGGGTTTTTCTTTGATCACAAAGAGCTCCACCTAAACTCTGGATCTTAAAGTTGTAGGGATTCTTAGCCCTAGGTATAGGTTCATCATAATATGACAAAGGGGATCTCATGGGTGTGGTAGTGTCATTGTATGTGTTTGACTAGTCAATGGAATTTTGGTAAATGGGTGACTATAAGGGAGTGGGTCAGATTTCTGTTCCATCAATAAAGTATAAACAATATTCTGAATGTGAGTCTTTTCCAAGTTTCTGCATTCTTTTAAAATTGAAACCTTAACATTACATAGGTCTCCAAGGAAATCAAGGAAACGCATGTTAAGATGTTTCATTGTATATATTCAACCTAATGATGAACAAGAGTTGCTTACCTTACAGAATCGGTCGTACGTTTCTCTGAGGGACTCACTTGGGTTCTTCTTGAAGGATTCAAACTCAGCTACACTTTTGTACAACCGGTTGTCCTTTGCCACTTGGTCTCCTTCTAAGTATCTTAGGATACTTTGCCAAACTTGTTGAGCTATCTCATAGTTCTGTACTTGCTTGTACAGCCTATCATCTAGAATAGAGGTTAGAATGTGCATAGCCTTTTTGTCGAGGGCTACACATATCTTAACCTCTTTGGTCCATTCTTCACGAGTTTTGGGAAAAATAGTTTCATAGACTTCAAACTCTTGTTCCAACGATCTATCGGCATGATCCATGAGAGGAGTTTTGGGGGATCTTGGCATTGTATTGACTTTGATGGGGATAATGGGACCATCTCTAACTACAGTCATCAATCTGTCATCGATTGGATCCATGTACCTCATAATTCTGTTTTTCCATACTGGAAATTCATTTTCGTTTAACATGGGTATCGTTGCCATGTTCCACGATTGCATGAGTTTTCCCGCCATTGGAATCGGCAATTCCAGCTGTGATGCTTGGATTTTTTTTTCAAAAATTGCAAGCTCTCATACCAATTGTTAGGCCCAATTGGTAGGGAAAATAGGCTAGAGGGGGTGAATAGCCTGATAAAATTCTTTTTGGAAACTCTTTGAAAATTACCAATAAATTTATCAAAAGCAAAATTGTTGTTAACCGATTACACATCGAATAATATATTACCGGTTTACACACTCTAGTCGGTTAAGTAGAAAAGGAAGTTTCAAAACAAGTTAAAATATCATGCAAATGTATTCCATTAAGTAAGGAAAAACATGGCAGTAAGAATTCAAAGTTTGTAACTGGTGATAGAGCTCAACCGGTTACAAGACAAATTAAATGAGCAAACAAATAAGCAAGGAGACACGGTTATTTGGAGAGGTTCACAGTGTTAACGAACTGTTACGTCCTCTACCAAGTTTGGTCAAAACTTGGATTTGTGAAATATGTATTATTAATGTTTACTAGTCTATTACAAGCTGCAAGCCTTAACCTATGAGGAAGGTTGAAGGCTGCCTAAAGGAGAGTGATCATTAATGGATCGTGATACAAGTATGACCAAGTGTTTTCAAAAGATGTGTTCACAATTTGAACTAATATATATTGGGTGTGTAGTGTGATCAATCAATGTGTTCCAGACATAGTCTTGTTGGGGAACACTTACAAGAATTGATTGAGTGTACACAGTGTATGTCCTAATAAATGGTCTAGTGATTACAAGGACAGAATGTCTTGAACTTGAATGCTTGAAGAATTTCAGCACTTCCAGTTCTTGACAATTCTTCTCTCGAAGACTTGAATGCACCACCACTCTTCAATGCTCTAAGAAAGGTATTTATATTTGTTTTCAAATGGAACTGTTGTCTTTGAAGGGGTTGAGAAGATGACATGGACTGATAAGCATTGAATGAAAATATCTTTTCCATTAAATGTTTGAGATTTGAAGTACAGGTGTGCTTGAAATATCCACTGGGTAATGATGTTGTTGTGAGTAATGGTAACTTGAACATTCCTTGAAGTAGTTACTTGTCAGGCAGCAGCATGGTCTTCATAGCAACTGCTCTACCAACTTTAGCTAAGTAGGTAAGAGCAATAAATGCTAGGTCAAACTATGGAGGCTGGTTGAGGAAGCTTGCCTGATCTGCAAAGAATCGTTGGATGTAGATAACCGGCTACATTATCTACAGGTTGTGACCGGTTGGCAAATAATCAGTTGGTACATGACTGGTCAAGGAGGTAAACGGTTTGAATAGGTCAACCGGTTATGGCTTTATTAGGTGAACAAGTTATCCTTGGAAAAGTCAAGGTTTTTAAGTCTTCAGTCATCTTGAGAAAATACAAGTATACAACACTGGCACTAGCACTAAGGGGATCCTAAGGATAAATAGAAAATTCTAAGTAGTCTAGTTAAATTTAGGGGTCCACAATAATGCTTTTATGATTGTGAATAATCAATTATTAAGTTATACATATATTTGAATAACAAATACATCAAGAAATTTCGTCACCTAAAACTTCTCAACAAAATGGGATAGCCTATCGGACATTGCTTGAAATGACCCGGGTGAAGTTATTTTCAAAAGGAATTTCAAAAAGGTTTTGGGCTGAATCACTAAACACGGCTTGTCATACGGCTAATAGAGTTTTTCTAATACCCAATTGTAAGTGCTCCAATTTGAGCTTGTTAGAATTTTCGTTAGAAAATTAACAAAAAGTTATAACATTTCTAACAATTCCTAACAATCCTAACATTTCTAACAAAGTGAGGGCAAAATGGGCATTGCTATTTAAAGATAAACCTTGAAAGGAATCTTAAAAAGCAAAAGAATTAAGAAAATCCCAAACAAAGAAGTTGAAAAACATTTTCTGCTGATATTTTTGAATTTTATTCCTTGTGTCCAAAGCCTGGAGCTGCATTTAATGAACAGTGCACGCCACCAATCCCATCCGCGCGAACATCTCTGTCATTTCCAGAGGGCTATAAATTGATCCCTCCAGTCACAAAAATAAGGAGCAACAACACAATTTGCACTGAACCTCTGGCGAAATATAGAGAGAAAACAGTGAGAATTCACTTGAATTGTCACCATTTTCTCTTGAATATTTCCCAACTCACACTCACTCTCAAATTCAAACCCTAAACACATTCAAGCCTCAAACACTCAAATATTCAAGCCAAATCCTCAAAATACAAAGAAGATAGGTATAACCTCCCTCTTCTTACCCTAAATCTCTCATCCATGCATGCATCTTCAAACTACAAAATGTAGTTCATTCTTCTTCTTGTCTTAAGATCCAAGAAGATCACCATGGAAGTCCATCTCCATGGATGATCTTCTACAAGGATCAACATTCTCTTTAATGTGTTCTTGTTTTCTTGCAAATGCATTTTCAAAACCCTAAAAAACCATTTTCAAGCATCAAATCTCATTTTTAAAGGATAAAATTCCCCTTCCCAAGCAAATGAAGTGCTTAGTCCTAATGTACCCCAAGGATGGTTTGGTATAGTTGATTCACCACTAAAATGTCAAGTTATCACTAACAAAAACCTAGGGAAATGGGGACAAGCATGGATGCAAAACCCCCCTTAAAATCATATTTTCTTTCTTGAGAAGTTGCTGTCCAGTAGCAATTTCCTCAGACCTCAGTCCATGGTCTAATTTTTTGGACACAGATAAATGTGGAATTTGGTGTTGACTACAAAACACTTTTTGTAGCCAACATCCAGATATTTCCATAAATATTTTTACTTTATTTTTTGGGTGAGTAAAACTCCTCTTTTCAAATTTTATTTCAGAGGCTAGTTCATCAGCTTCTAGGAATCCAGATCTCATATCTGAGGTTTCAAGAAGGTTTTGACCCCTCAAATCTTCTCCAAAATGGAAAATTCCTTTGCAAAAATCTTATTTAAGGTGTCTGGAACAACTTTTATTCTCTGAGTTTATCCAGATTATGAAGTTTTAAGACCCTTGAATCCATTTCAAAATCAAAGATCCACTGCCTTTTTCATTCTGGCAGAAGTGGCTCTCAACTTCAAAAGGTCTTTTGAGTACCAAATCTCAATCCAAAAATCTTCCAAAAAATCATGGGATCATTTTAAAGTATTAAAAAGATATCCCAATTTTTACTTTTCTGAGTTTCAAATTATTTTGGCCAAAACACACACACACACACACACACAAATGATTTTCAGCTTGGAAGACTCGTTTTACGAGGCATTCCGGGTGCACACTAACGTCCTTCCCGGCGTGTAACATGACCTCCGAACCCAAATTTCTGATCTCGGGCTTTTTTCAAAGTTTTGGCCCTTAAAACAAAAATGGCGTGGCGACTCCGTTCTTTTTCCCAGGTTTTATTTGGTTTTTTTCAAAGAAACGCGAAAAAATCAAATTTTTTCCCGCGAAATGGCGACACATCATCACAGTGGCGACTCCGCTGGGGACACATCATCACACGAAATGGCAACACATCATCACAGTGGCGACTCCGCTGGGGATCTAGCTTTTTCTAAAAAAAAAATGGTATTTGGTATATTGGTGGAAACCATTAAACTTCCCGTTACCGCCTCCTAACACGAGTCGGGGATAAATTGTGGTTTAACAATCCCACGTACCGGTATCACCGTTTTCAAAAAAAAAGCTTTTGAGGGTCAAGCTTCCGTCCCGGCTTTGAAAATCATTTTTGTGTGTGTGTTGATTTTTGCACAGTTTTCGTGTTGTTTTGGCCGCCTCGGAGAAAGTCAAAATTTTGACTGTCGGAATAATGTCCCTAACTGTCGGAATTTTCGTGCTTACGTGCTTATGTGTTCATTAAATTTCAAAAAAAAAAAAGGATTTTCAAAAAAGAAAGAAAATTTTCAAAAAAAAAAAGTCATGCATCATATTTTTAAGACACATGAAAAATTCCTATTTTACTCAGAAAAAGAATATAGACTGCTTGCACACTACGCGCACGTGACCGTACACTGCACACTACGTCCCTAACCCGGGGAAATCCTTGTCGCGATCCGTTTGGTCTTATTACGCCTCTCGGATGAGCACAGGACTACCCAAACATCCCATGGAGCCTCGTGTCGACCATGCACTTGTCCGGGACACACTTTGTCCGAGACCCGGTTGGTTTTTAGTCTGGTCTGTGTCATGCCCTGTCTGTGTATAGACCTTTCCTTTCAAGCCTTTGTCGGCATACCAACTCAATGTCTTTCGGGGACCCTAATCAGTCGAAGTTCTGCCGGTTTTCCGCCGCAGACTTTGACCAAGATATTGACCGGCGCCTTGACTTCGGCTCTGACTGGCACAAATTATACACTGACTCCCAACATTGACACTGAGTCATCAAGGATTAATGATTATTCCATGCCTAATTACGGCTTAACTGACGACAAGTCAAGATCAATTGTGGACGCTTATCAGTCCAAACCATGCCGACTTTTCGTCGAGCCCTCGGACACGATCTTGACTTTTGACGTCAGCTTTGTCCTTAATTTACAACGAATGCTCGTTAAGACTCGATTACCCGCCAGACTTTTAGGATCGTTTTTCTTTCGGTCGGTGGGACCCGCTTGCCCTATAGGACCCTCGCCCGGGGCTGTCCACCCTGGGAGGTCAAAATACAGGTGGAATACGAGGGGCTTATAGACGTAGTGACGGGGCCCACTGATCCAGGATCCAGAGTAGTTTGCGAAAAAGAAGAGCAATCTTTTCCAACCGATTAGGTTAATAAAACATGTTTTAAGTAAACGTGAACAAATAACTGCATGTTGCATGAGCCAAAAGCCCAAACACCTACCCTCCTTCCATTCCCAGACATCTGAACCTTCGTGTCCTTTCCCCCGCAGCTCCGCACAAAGCTTGGTTTCGGGCACCGGGTCATCGTTTGATTAGTTGGGAAGAGTCAAGCGCGTCATCAGCTTCGCCGTTTGTTCCGACTCCGGGTTTCAGAATGTCTGCATCAGCCGGTAATGATGGGGATAACGTCACTCCGCCTCCCGGGACCCCTCAGACAGAGCAACAGTGGAATCAGTTAGCAGAACAGATGAGGTTACGACAGGAAGCACAGCTAAATAGCCTTATGGAGGCTATTAAGAGCCATGGTCTGGCCGCCAGCCTCAATCCAGATGGCACCTTCACCGTGGAAGAAGACGAGGATGCCAACCCCACTCTCAGTCGCCCTGACTACACCAGGATGCCGCCACCCACCTCCTATGGTGCCACTACCAGAACCCATGCTCCTCGATTTTCGGGTCAGCCAGCTCCCCAACCACAGACCACCGGATCCATGCAGCCCGACGACACAAATCAGTGGGGGCAAAATCAGTACGGAATGTCTTCTCATGGTTGGGGCTATCTCGGAATGCCACAGCTAATCGGGATCCCGCCACAGTTTGGAACCGATCAATCCGGACCTTCACAGCAACAGCCACAGTTCGGAATGCCGCCACAACTTGGTTCTGGGCCACAGTCAGGAGCCCCTCCTCAGAACAGTACTAGTTCAGCTGCTCCTCACACAAATCCATTCCTCACTCAGACTTCTATGGGTTACCAAGCCTCCATCCCGGTGTCATCCGAATCACCAGGACCGCAGTACCCCCCGGGTTACACACCTTCACCACAGGCAGCCATGCAATTCAACAATCCGGGACAGCAGCCCGCACTCAAGCCTACTTACGGGCCCCACTCTGGAAATCCAAGTTATTCGGCTACATCGGGGCTGCCTCCACCTACTTTGCCAGTTGAAAATCAACAGCAAGCCGCAAGGTTCTATCCTTTTGCTCAGGCTCCTACTCATGCTCCCCAGGGTAACTCAGCCCCAGGACAGGTTTTCACCTACGTCCCCGGATCGGCCGTTCCCTCCACCAGTCTGCCGCCAGTGGTAGCTCCTCTCTCTAGCTCAGCCACTAGCTTGAATGCCATGGCTCCGCCACAAGACCCTCATCTGGCCTGGTTCATGGAGCAACACAAGGAAATGAAAGCGCAGATCGCCGAATTGACTGCCAAGAAGTCTGCTTTCCGGCCTACAGACCCGGACTCCATTGTTCCTCTGCCCCACAAATTCGTGATGCCTAATCTGGATCTCTTTGATGGGACTGCATGCCCGAAAACCCATTTGGACACATATACCTTGGCGATGAAGGCCAAAGGATGTACCAATCAGCAGTTGGCTGACTATTTCAGTCTATCTTTGAAGTCCAGTGCCTTAAAGTGGTTCTTCCGTTTGAAACCCGAAGCCAGGGCTACATGGGACCAGATTACCAATGCCTTCACAGAGAAATATAAGGCCAACTTGGAATGGGAAACAAATAGAGTTGACCTGCAAACAACAAAGCAGCAAATGGCCCCGATGAGAATGTTGGGGACTTTTACAAGCGGTGGAATCTCGAAACTCGCTGAAATGGCCATCCCTCCTTCCGAAGAGGAACAACGGACATCTTCCACCATGCTTGAAACCACATCTCGAGAGCCTCCTCGCCACTTCCCTACTCGCACTTACGGGCCATGGTTAACTCTGCAGCCTAAGTTTGAAAAGGCCTACAATCAGCAACCTACGCCGCACTCCGCCTACGTATATGAGCTCCTCCCGCAAACACCGCCTCGCTCCCGCTAAAGGCAAAGAGATGATTCACTATGCGGGACAGAATGTAACAACACGACTCCTTTTGCTCCTGTGAAACCAGCCGAGCCTGCACCACGGGTCATGAATCTCGAAAACTTTGGAATGCCTCTCAATGACATCTTTAGGGACTCGGTGAAGGAAGGCTTGCCGCGGCCTTTGGAGAATTTCCAAACCAGGAATCCGAATGCTCCCGTGGATACTACAAAGTATTGTGCTTTTCATCAAGCTCACGGACATCCGATCGACAACCGCTTTACTCAAAAAGGCAATCCAGGGGCTAATAGAGCAAGGAAAGTTGGAAGGCCCCGAAGGGCCTAACACACTCAAAAATCCGCCGCCAAGGAACCATAATCGTGTGAATATGATTGAATGCGGAGAATCTTCGCATGCCCAGAAGATGCCGATGAAGGTCCCCAAATACCCGTGGCCAACCTCGTCGAGGATCCCGATTCGGATTCCCTCACTTTGAGGATATCGAACGAATCAACCCATCTTGGTCTCATGTCGTAGACTCCTTGCAAGAATACGAGGCCCGCTATTTCTGATGAAGGGAAGGCCAATACCGAAGAGCCGAGGCCGTTCCGGCCAAAACATGAGAGGACCGTTTACACAAGATGGTTAGAACAATCGAGAAGAATTGAACAAGAAAGCTTCCGGCGAGCACTGTATCGGGCTTATCAAAGCAAAGAGGCCGAAAAGCATCCGGAGCTAGTACACTTCCACAAACCGGCTATTGGAGAAGTCAAATACGACCCCGAAGGCAGTGAAACCGAAGAATCGAGGAGGAAGAACCCTTCTACATTCTACCCGGTGTTAAATACGTGCCACCCTCTCACTCTTCCCCGCAGCTTCGGGAGGAGAAGCCGAGTCACAATTACCACTTCCGGAATGGGAGCATATGACAATTTTTGCGCCGCACGTACCCATATTCCCCCAACGGGTTTGACGGCGTTCCTCTCCGCCGAAATCCCGGTAGTATGGGAAGAAGATTCCAACGACAAAGCAATGATGATGATGATGACGAGAGTGAAGAGTCAACCGAGGCCCCAGTATCCGGAAACAACTGGAATAATCATGCCAGAAATGAGCCCATGGGAGCCAGTGCACAATGGCCGGTTATCGACAAGTTTACGACGAAGAAACTTCTAAGACGAATATGAGACCGAGGACATGAAGGCCATTAAGTTTCATGGATCCGAGCACGTGGATGTCTTAGAATTCAACACCGCCTACCATGCTTTGGGGGAAAGGGTTTTCGTGTGTCCGATCCAGCCGATAGTCGAAGATCTCGATCGAAAGAGGAAAATTAACTCCCATCCGCCCAAATGAGAAAATAACCATGGTTAGATCAAATCCACCCTGCAACAAAGTAACACTCCTTGTCGTGGTTACCCAAGAAGAGGTCACCTTCCTGCATGTATGTCACCTTTCGTAGAAGTCCTAGAAACCGGCATGATACCGGATGCGCCTCCCACACGTAATGCTATAATCATCTCCAAGTCGAGTATTACGTAAGGGAATCGTAATGGCTGCACTATACCGGGATGAGATCGAAAAGCCGCCGAGTCCCGACAATAGCGACTCTTGTTTCATGATAACTATGAGCAAGGCCGGCCACGAGAGTGAATCGGAGGACGCCCTAACTCAGGCCATCCAAGGGGCAACAACACAACCCCAAACCCAAAAGCCTCGTGACTTGGGAAGCGCTTATAAGGGCCGCCCAGAAGGAGCCAAGATAGCCACCCTCACCTGTCACTAGACTCCGTCGTAACCAAGGGCCAATAGCCAAAAGGGCTCCCCGTCTGACCTTAGCAAGATTGAAGAAATCCAAATAAGAGACGATCGATGAGGAAGTTAATCCGTTGACCCGATCCGGCGCATCTTCCAAGGGAATCCCAAGGCGTATAAGAAGGCCACAGATCAAGCACCGAAAGAAGATCGCCGCCCTACGCTAAGACAACTGAAACCTCCGCACTCGAAAAAGAGGATCCCGTGCTCACCCAATTGAAGCAAACACAGCCAACATTTCCTCTCCGGTCTCTACTCACTTCGTCCTATCCCCATAAGCCGAAGCCGGAAGAAAGCCCGGCTCGCAATCTCGTGCCTATTGATGCTACTCCCGATGATGTGGTACAGCCTAATTGGAAACATCCATTACGGGAATATAATCACTTTCACAGATCTCGACCTCCCTCAATTTGGGGCCGATCATAATGAGCCTCTCTTCATCACAAACCCGCTTGGATGAACGACGCTCCCTCGGGTCCTGGTTGATAATGGGTCCTAATGAACATTCTTCCGCAAAGATCATGAGCTTGCTTGATATCAAGACTACGTACTTGAAGCCTTCCTCCCTCACGCCACAGCTTACGACTCAACATCTCGAGCAGCCCCTTGGAGTTGCTACCTTGGACCTCCGGGTTTGGACAGAAATTGATTCCCTGTGGAATTCCAGGTTATTGACATCCCAATCACTTTTAATGCCTTATTGGGAAGACCTTGGCTGCACCAGTCAAAGGGGTCGCCTCAAGCCTCCACCAAAGGTGTGAAATTCGCCTCGAATGGGGATCCGACGACCATTTACGGGGATTTAGTCACTTTGGAGGGCACAGATACGGCGGAATACCTATTCTCGAAATCAAACATGACGAGGAAGGTCTCATGCTAACGGGCTTCACGGCCGAGCCTCCCAAGGCCCAAGTGTGCAACATAGACCCGACGGTCACTCGTGATAAAATCCCACCGGTCTTGAAAATGATGAGAAAAATGAGCTATCTACCTCGGCCTCGGTCCTGAGAAGCACCAACAAGGAACTCACAAACTCATCGAGGTGAAAGGACGTAATACTCGCCACGGCCTGGGATATGAGGCCTCCTCAGTGACACCGCAAAAGGAAAAAGATTTGAAGCTGCCACAGGAAAGGTCCCGGTCGACAACCCTAAATCTCTCCCCTTCAGTCCTAATTTGGCTGACTACTTTGTAAAGGGTCCCACACAACCAGGAAACATCACAGAGCCCACTCCTACGGCAGGATGGCCAAAGCTACAGGATAGCCTCAACAAGTTTAGAGGAACCAAGGCTAACCCGGTCCGTAGAATGTTCCTGGACCTACCTGGGGCTACCACTACCATGAAGAGTGAGTATACCTTCAGAGGCGTGCCTGACCTGGTGGAACAGTTCGAGAAGCTTACCACCACAAACCCGATTGCCCAGGAAGACCCGAAGCCTGGGTTCGAATTGACAGTACTGAAATAGCCCGGATCCGAATAGGCTTCGCAGCCCCGGCATCTGGCAGTCTTTCGCGTTGGCGGCGGTTTGGTCCCGCCGTTTTGCTTTCGCATTTTTGAAGAGTCGCCACGCCGTTTTTATTAAGCCCAAAACATTGAAAAAGGGCATCAGTTTAAAGATAATTTTAAACTGTTTTTGTGTGATGAGATTTTGAGTTCGGAGGTCAGATGACTCCTCGGGAAGAGAATATTAGAATATTAGAGCTCACCCGAGTCGCCTCGTAAAATGAGTCTTTCGGATACCCCTAATATCCTTTAAATGTTGTGTGTGTGTGTGTGTGCTTTTAAAAATGCATGCTGTATCGGATGTCTACATTGTATGCTATGTATGGAAATGTATTGAAATAGTAATGGAAGGAAGCCTTACCAATGTTGGTTCGTGTCTGTCTTCCGTTGGGGAATAGTGTTTGAGGTCGGAGTAGCGTTCCGGTACGGATTGGGATTGCTTCGGGAGATGCCGTTGTCTCTGCGGACAGAGTTTCGGCGTGAGTTGAGGTTGCGGTGCCTGCCGTTCGGGCAGGTTCGGCGTGCGTGGGGATCGTCGGGATCACTCGGGCAGAGGTTCGGCGTGCGTCAGGGTGGCAGGAGTCACTCGGGCATAGTTTCGGCGTGGCCTGGGATCGCCTGGCTTGATTCGGAAAGAGCCGGACACCGTGGAAAGACCCGTGGTAAGGCCTCTGAGTACCACGAGGGGCCTCAGAGTACCTCGAGAGTGCCTCGGGGCGCGCGGAGCGTCTCGGAGCGCTCTGGGAGGCTTCTGAGCACCACGAGGGGGTTTCTAAGGCCTCTAAGGATCCGAAAGGGGCCGGGAATGCCTCGAGAGGACTTAGAGGGGAGCCAGAAGTCTAAGGGAGGAAGAGAGAAGAGGGAGGTGTGTCTGAAAATGGGAGGGGGAGCCCTCTATTTATAGTAGGAAAAAATTGCAAAGAGGTCCGTACGGACCTCCCTGGTTATCCAGAATTTTGGTTTTCCTCGATTTGAGGGAATATGTGATGATGGTGGATATTCTGTAATTATGGTGTTCCCTATGCAATAAGGTCCGTACGGACCATCTTGCATGCAAAGAGGTCCGTACGGACCAACTAAGCATGATGGTAATCATTTTCCCCGGGATTTGAGGGAATATTGTGGACTTTAAGAAGATTCAGTAATTATTAAAGCAAAGAGGTCCGTACGGACCATCTTCTGGAGCTCCGGGGCAGCAGCCCTTTTATCAGTTCTTCCCTCCTCAGGATGCACAGGGCGAGGGTCCGTCAGAGCCTTCTTTCTTTGATCCTTTCGCCGGATTTGATCATTCAGATTACTTTGAGTGGCAGCCTCCGGCGGGGGCTCGGTACTCTGATGACGAGGATGTGGCGGGCGAGTTCACAGGGATGCCCGACTTCTCTCTGGAGGACCTCGACGAGGATGATGATGATGCTGAAGAGTCGGATTAGGGTCCATTTGCTTTCCCTCTTTCCATATCTTCTTTTTTTTTTGTTTAGCAAATGTACATTTGATATTCCCGTAATAAAACACTCATATTTGCACGGCAAACAAAGATTTTATTTTAAGATGTAATGTCATTTTTGTGATTCCCGGGATTTGTCCTAGAAATGGTTGCTATTATTATTTTTTATTTTGTGCATGCCACGTGAGCTGAGAGTGCGTTTGTGGGTAGTGTATGTTTGCCGGGAATGGCTTTGGCCGGTGTTTGGACAAGCTTTGGAGCAAGGTCCTCGCCGAGGACAAATGGTTGTTGTACCGCTTTGCCGGGAAATGGGTTCTGTTTGCAAGGAGGTCCGTACGGACAGACTTAGCATGCAAAGAGGTCCGTACGGACCAACCTTGCTTTGGGAAGGACATAAATGCTTTCCAAAGGTCTCGGTTCTTCCCCATTTCCCCATTTGCAGCCATTTTCAAGCTTTCTTCCCCATTTTCTCTAGGAACCTCCATTTTTGCCATGGATTCTTCGTACGTCCCTAGAATTTTGCCGAGGCTTTCGCAGGAGAGGCAAGCACACTTCCTTGAGCAGTTGAAAACGTGGATGCGGCGCCGTATGAGGCATCAAAGACGGGCTTTCGAGGTAAGGTTTCGTCTTTGCTCGATTTGGTCTTTTAAGGAGTTGGTTCCTGATTGGGATTTGTTGCGGGCTGCCGCGAAGTTCTGGGATGTTAGGAGGCATGTGTACTGTTTTTCCTACAATGAAATTGTGCCCACTTTTGAGGACTTTCGGGCTTTGATGGGGGGACCGGAGGTGGAGGCCATCTCGCTTCCTTTGATTGGTGGTCCTGCGGTGAGCGTGAAGCTTGCAGGCTTTCTTCGTACTTCGTTGGAAGAAGTGCAGGCATGATCCTTGATTCGGGTCATATCGACATTTCCGAGCCGCCGGAGCGATTCATGGCCGATGATGAGAGTGATGTCTCTTGGGACGCATTTGCCTTGTGCGTGATGGCGACGCTTTTCCCGGTCGCCTCCTTGGCATTTGTGATGGGGCTTTGCTAGATGTGGTAGGCACCGCAGAGCCGGGAGAGGATATTGTCCCGTTGGTGCCGGGGGAGACTCTTCATGGTATCGATCGTCCGGCGACCGGGGATCGTTTCATGAGAGGGGGAAGCCCCGCTTGCTCACCTTGTGGCTGCGAGAGAGACTTCAGGCCATGCCCGAGGCTCCGACGTTGTTTAGCCCGTGGTCATTTGCTCGCCGACCTCTTGTGTTGGATATGGATCACCCGCCCGGGAGAGATGGATGGCAAAGCTTGGTACGCATCAGATCCGCCGGTGGGTTCCTCACCGGAGGATTGAGACTAGGAGGGTCTGCAGAAGGGTCCTATGTCGTCGTAGTTCCAGTGTTTGTCTTGGTCCTCCTTCTATATTCCATCGCTCGTTTCCTGGCAGCTTGGGATGAAGCAGAGCCTTTGTTGGGCCGATGACCTTGCTACTGCGGAGGTAGTTCCTCTCTTTGTATGGCGCCTTCTGTGTGCCTTCTTGTATTTTCTCGAGGGTATGGAAGTATTCCGCTTTCCCTCCCGTGGTACTCCTTAGACGTCTGGGAGCGTTGTATTGACGACTCGCACCGGCCCGGTATGAGCAAGCGTGCAAGGGCCCCAAGTGGTTTTGGAGAGCAAGGCGTGTAGCGATTCTCGGGACCCGCTGCCGTAGTAGCTATTGCCTTAGGAGTTCAAGCCTGGTCCGACCCTTCGATGTGACGGGAGACACTTTGTTTGACTACGAGACTAGAGTTGACCGACCGACAGGAGAGGTCCTCTTTTTGCGGACTCGCAGGAGGAGATCCGAGCCGAAGCACGGGCGAATGAAGCCCCGAGAGATGCCGGATTGTTTGACTCTACGGGAGGACCCCGATCTCTGACCGAGAGACGGAGAGTTGGCTCGCGTGGAGCAAAAGAAGACTCGTCGGGGACGAGGGAAGGAAGGGAAGAATGGCGAGGGGACAAGCGCAGATGGCGCGTAATGACCTCCTAGGTATCCATTCATTGCATTTGCAAACACATTATTGTTAAATGTATTAAGCTGTCTTAGCATGTTGTGAACTTGAGAGTAGACCGTGCTTGAACTCATCAAGAAATGTTGTAATCGTTAGTGATTTGTGATTTACTTTTAAAGTTTTGTCGAGATGCAAGATCTCTTGTTTGCCTTTGCTTCAGTTGTGCACTTTGTCGGCGTTCGTCCTGACTTTTCTCGTTGCATTTGCGGACCGAAGCGGTCCGCCATGACGGCAATCCCTTTTGCTTAGGCTTTGTGCTTGGCCGAGAGGTTGAATGATCCCTTGACAAGTCGTTTTGACGGTCTTTCTCGTAGCTTCCTTGCCTCTTGTTGGCGTCGGGCTCTTGACCTCTTTTTGCAGCTTCTGCTTGAGCTTCTTTTTTTTTTGTGAGCCCTTGCTCGAGCTCTCTTTTTTTTGTTTATTGTTTTTTTTTTTGTGAGCCCTTGCTCGAGCTCTCTCTTTTTTTTCGAAGCGCGTGAGGGCGAAGACAAGCCCCCGGCTTGGAAGCGCATATGAGCCGCCGTTTGATGCTGAGTGACCCTCGGATGTCCTTTGATGTTGCCGCCGTCGTTTGACTTGGTCAAGGTGACTGTTGGGGCGTGTTCTTGAAAAGTGCGTAGCTTGATGGAGGTCTTGATTGACATTCAAACTTTTGACTTTTTGTGTATTTTTAGACCGGACCAATTAAGGTTGCCTACGTTCCCCCGAACTAGAGGGCTCAGTGTCCGCGTAGTTCGATACTACATGGAGTGCCAAGAGATGCACAATGTTCTTCTTTAGGCGAAGTATCTCGCGAAGTTTGCTTCCGTTGACCGGATTCATGAAGTGGATTGCCATCTTGGTCTCGCCACTTCATGGCGCTCCGAGAAGATCTTTGAACCACGAAAGGGCCGATCCATGTGGGTTCCCATTTTCCCAAAGGGGTTGGTTCGAGTGGGAGGCTTTTCTTTGAGTACAAGGTCACCTTCCCCGATATCTCGGGATTTGACTTTCTTGTCGAAAGCTCTAGCCATCCCGCTTTGATAGGCTCGGACGTGTTCCATGGCCTTTAGTCGTCGCCGTCTAGCGTAGCCAATTCGTCGTGTCGGCCGAGCCATTCGACTTCGTTGATGTCATTTTCCAAAGAACACTCTGAGTGAGGGAATTTCTAGCTCAATGGGAAGGACTGCTTCCATCCCGTATGTCGTGGCAAATGGGGTTTCTCCCGTGGCCGTTTCGACCGATGTGCGGTAGCCCCAAAGTGCAAGGTGCAGCTTCTGCCAATCTCGTCCTCGGGTGGTCATTTTTCGGATGATCCGTTCGAGGGTTTTGTTTGCCGCTTCCACGGCGCCGTTTGTTTGTGGCCGGTAGGGAGAAGATTTGTGGCGTGTGATCTTGAATTCACCAAAGCTAGCCCGTCGAATTCCCTTCGAAGTGTGAACCATTGTCCGATATGACCTCATTTGGGATGCCGTATCGGCGCATGATGTTTTCCTTGAGGAAATGCGCGACCTTCTTGGAGGTGAGTACCTTGTAGGACTTGGCTTCGACCCATTTGGTGAAGTAGTCGATGGCTACTAAGATGAACTCGCGACCGTTGCCGCTCGGCGGAGCGATTTTCCCGATGACGTCAATTCCCAAGTGGCAAAGGGCCAAGGTGTAGTCATGCAAGAGAGATCGTGAGGCGGCAGATGATTGAGGTTGGAGAACCGCTGGCACTTGTCGCAGCCTTTCGGACAAAGTGGATGCAATCTCGCTCCATGGAGATCCAAAAGAGTAGCCCATCCCGAGAATGATTTGCATCGTGGCTCGCGTTCATGTGGGGACCGCAAGCCCCATTCAGGACTTCTGCTCATGAACTTGTTTGCTTCTTCTTGGCCGATGCAACGTAGGAGTGGCCCATGGTAGCGTTTCTTGTATAGCATATCCCCGAGGATGACGAAGTGAGAGGCGAGGCGTTTTAGGGCCATGATGCTCTTGGTTTTGACCCCTTCGTGTGTGGGTCTTCCTTGTTTATGAAGGTGGCTTCCCGTTCTTGAGGTATTGGAAGATCCGGTTATACCATGGCTCATTGACGGGCTTAGGTTCCTGTTCGATCTCACAACAAGAGGCGTGAATTTCCTTTCGTCCGACTTTGAAGGGTTTGATTGCTTTTCCTTCCGTGTGGATTTCCACAAGGGAAGCCAAGGTGGCTAAGGCATCCGCAAACCTCGTTTCGGTCTCTTGGCAAGTAGTGGAAGGTGACCTCTTCGAATTGTGTGATGAGGTCTTCCATGCAGCATGGTATTTTTGCAAGCCCGGGTCTATGGTTTTCCACTTGTTGGAGACTTGGTTGATGATCAAGGCCGAGTCCCCATAAACTTCGAAGTTTCGGACATTCCTCTCGAGTGCGGCTTGTAGTCCAAGAGTCAGCAGCTTCATATTCGGCGGCATTGTTGGTTACCTCGAAATTGAGCTTTATAGCAATTGGGGTGTGCTCGCCCTGGGATCTACCAAGAGCATACCGATGCCGTTTCCTTTTTGTTGGCCGCTCCGTCGAAGAACAAGCTTGCCATCGATTTTCGCCTTCGATTGCGAAGATTCCCTCGTCCGGAAATTGTGGTTCGGGGCCTCGAGCCTCGTCGGTTGGGAAATCACCAGCTTGTTCACCCATGGCCCGTCCCTTGATTGACTTTTGGTTTACGTACTTGATGTCAAATTCCGCTAGGAAGAAGGACCATTTGGCGAGCCTCATTGACAGAGATGGTTTGTCGAAGAGGTACTTGACCGGGTCCATTTTGGAAACCAAGTGTACCGTGTGCGACCGCATGTAGTGCCGTAGTTTCCCGACAACCCATACCAGAGCCGCGCAGTTTTCTCGAGGGCCGAGTAATTGAGTTCGCCGCCTTGAAACTTTCGACCGACGAAGTAGATGGCGTTTTCGACCCGTGACTCCTTCTTTTCTTGACAGAGCATGGCTCCAACCGCGGTGTCTGGCCACAGCTAGGTATAGCAATAGTGGCTTTTCCTCGTGGGGAGGACAGAGAATCGGAGGACTCACAAGGTATGCTTTTATTTTTTCAAAGGCATCTTGGCATTCTCGAGTTCCATTCGATGTCGGCGTTCTTCTTCATCGCTTGAAGATTGGCTCGCACATAGAGGTCAATTGGCCGACGAAGCGGCCGATATATTGTAGGCGGCCCATGAAGCTTTTCACCTCTCGTCTCGAGTTTGCGGTGGTCTCATTTCGATGATAGCCTTGATCTTTTGAGGATCAACCTCGATGCCTCTCTCGGTGACCATGTATCCCAAAACCTTGCTCTCGCTAACCCCAAATGTGCATTTGCGTGGTTAAGCCTCATTGAGTGTTTTCTGAGGCGATCAAGAATTTTCTCAGTCCGTGAGGTGTTGTCCATCTCGATCCCTTTGAGTGAACGATCATGTCATCGACGTACACTTCGATCTCTTTGTGGATCATATCGTGGAAGAGGGCGGTTGCCGCCGCCCGTCGTAGGTAGCCCCGCCGTTCTTTAGTCCGAACGGCATCACCGTGTAGCGCAGGTTCCCTGTGGGGTTGTGAAAGCCGTTTTCTTGGTCTTCTTCGGCCATCTTGATTTGATTGTAGCCGGCAAAACCGTCCACGAAGGACTTGACTTCGAAATTGGTCAGAGTGTCTACCAACATGTCGATGTTTGGTAGCGGAAAATCGTCCTTGGGACTTGCTTTGTTGAGATCTCTAAGTCCACGCAACAACAGACTTTTCCATTGGCCTTGGTGACCGTGACGATATTGGAGAGCCATGTGGGGTACTCGATCACCCCGATGAAGCCGACGCGGAGCATTTTTTCGATCTCCTCTTTGACTTGTAAAGACCATTCCGCTTGATTCGGCGTAGCTTTTGCTTGACGGGCTTAGCCTCGGGATTTAAGTGGAATCCGTGTTCCACAATGTTAGGATCTAATCCGGCATGTCTCTAAGACCAAGCAAACACGTCCACGAACTCTTTGAGCAAGGCAAATAATGCGTCTTGCTCGTGCCGGTGAAGAAACTTCCGATTTGCGTCTCTTTTCGCTCTTCGCCAGCCTCCCAAATTCACTTTGGTTAAAACCTCCTCGGCCTTGGGCCCGGTTTTTCTCTCGTTTGACAACATGCTTAAAGATGTGCTTAATGTATTGTTCGTTTAATGTGTCCGCTTCTTTATCAAGTGAATCGTTATTAACCTGTTTGTGTGTTAGTTAATTTATCGCTTGTTAAAGATGCAATGAGAGGATACTCTAAAGATCGAAGCATTCATTAAGAGCATACGGAATACATTATTGGCAATGAGTTCGTAATCTTCCGGCGTGAGGCCATCGATGACTCGAGAGACTCAAATTCAAAGCTAATGGACTCGTGGATGAGTTTTGACACTAGACTCTAGGACTCGAGGGGTCGACCAAGTTGTTCGATCATGTCCTTTTCCGGCAGCTGGTCCTGAGAAGGTGGCCCAGCTTATTGAGTGGCAATGAGCTTGATAGGAGATGGGGCTTGAAGGGCTTTATGTCACCGTTCCCGATCATTGCTATCACAGAGTTATCGAAACAAAATCGATTAGATCCGGCATCTCGATTTCTTCTTTGAAGAGCTGTGGAGCAAGGGCTCGTCCCAAGCATCATCTCGCGGAGTCTTTTGCTTTGTCTTGGGCATTACTAGCTCGAATGCATCTGTCCCGCTTGTTGAAGGCAGGAGTGTTGACAGAGAGTTTTTCGAATTCTTCCGCCAAAGAGGGAGTTTTTCCGAACCAAAATTCATTGTGAATAGTGGTGGTTGTGGATCCCTGCAGGGCGGCGTGTCGAGAAATGCTCTTCTGACGGGATTTGGCTTCGAGGCCTCCGAATCTTGCCAGTTCTCGCCGGAGCTTGTCCATGTTTGTCTGGCCGCCTTGTTTGGCGCCGATCACCCGTGCTCCTTTTCTCGGATCTTCTTCCAAGTTGCCGGCCTTCTTGTGAAGTACTTGGTCATGTCGAAGCCGTAAGGACGAAGATCTGGAGATGGCGTGCAAGCCTCTTTTTGTTATCTCGTGGAGCGCGTGCAGCTCGCTTGTCCTCCGCAATGTGTTCGGGAGTAGGGGAGTATCCTGTGCCGTGCAGGTATTCTGCTCTTTGATATTGATGATCCGTTGAGTGCCCCGATGGCGTTTCCCAAACCGAGCCCCGGATGTAGTTCATGTGCTTCATCATTTTCATCGGGGAGGGATCTTGTCCCAAATCAAAGGCAGTGTCTATGTGGCACACTTGGGCCTTTGGGCTTTCGATGGTGAACCCCGTTAGCATCATGCCATCATCGTCGGGTTTGATTTCTAAGACCGGGACGCCGTTTGTTTCGGTCCTTTCGTTGACTATGCTATCACCGTAGATGATGGTAAGATCTGTTCCTTGGACGAACTTTACGCACCGATGGAGAGTGGATGCCACCCCATTGATCTCGGTGTAGCCAAGGGCGTCCCAAAATGGCAAAGAATGTGATCGGGATGTCGATGACTTGGAAATCCGTCAGACCATTTGTTTTCCAAACCACAGTTCAAGGTGGCTATTCCCAAGACTCGGGCGGGACGTTGAGTCGTATGCCTTGATTGCTCGAGTCGAGGGTTTTAGATCGCTGCTTTGATCCCTAGCAAATCCATCATTTTGGCCGGAAGGACGTTCATGGATGATCCCCATCTACCAAGACCCTGGAGACGACGCTCGTCCAGCTTGAACCGTTATGTAGAGAGGCTCGTTATGGTCGCCCCAAATTTTGGAAGGTCGAGCTCGCGAAGGTGATGATATTGCCGTAATTGACGTTGCCAATCATCCGAACCGCTTCATCGTGTGTCACCGTGATGGGAACCATGGTCCGGGCCAGCTTTCTTCCAACTTGAGCTTGTGCGGGTAAGATGAAGTGAGTAAGGACCAGAGCGAGATGTTAGCCTCGAGTGCGCTTGAGCCGTGTCAAGACAGATCTTCACTTTGGGTCCAAGGTTTCACCTTCTTTGGCGTAGGGTCCCTTTTCGCCCGTGGCCTGTATGGCCGGCCTTTGTCCGTCCGTGGAGGATTCACCGGGATTTGACCGGAACGTGTCGAACATTCACCCTCGGACTTATGGTTTTGCTTGTCTCTCCTATTTCGTAGCGGGAGGAGCCCGATTGGCGTAAGGCCGCATCGCGCATTTCAATTCGTTCACCGTCATGGCTTTTACCGAAGCATCAATAGTGGCTTTGAGATCTTCCCAAGACAGGGGTTGGATTATCTGGACCTTCGGGCCTTCTTCGTGGCGGTGCGAAGCTCGTCCCACTGATCATGGAGCGTACATTGCCATGGCCTTGTGCAGAGCTAGGCTTGGCCGGAGTAGATGACATAGTAGTCAAACTTTCCCGAGGGTTCTCCAAGGGTTCCGACCGGGATCACCGGATTCGTACCTCTTTTTCGCTTTTGTTGAGAAGATAGCTTCTTCTTTCGTCGAGGACGGCCCTCGTTCATCGCATCCCGGGAATTCCATTTCCACAAGCACCGCAATCGCAGACGTCCCACCGTATGTGTTCGTTGTTCGGCGGTGGTACCGGGACCTCAAGAGGCCGAATGGGCAAGCTTTCCTCTCGAAGGTCTTGTGGCCTTACGTCATAACCGCATGGCTCGCATGAGGGTAACAGTTGACTTCCTGGGAAACAATGAGAGATGTTAGAGGCCGTAGGAGCAGCCATGACTTGGGAAGCCCTGTAGTTGGGTGGCTAATGTTCCGAAGTGGTGCATGGCACCTTCGATCCAGCTTGTTGCTCACCTTGACGTTTCTCAATAGCCATGAGGACCCGCCAAACTTCTTCCAATGTTGGGAAATTTCTTGGGGGTAAGGTCCCGTTCTCATCGTTGTTATCCACCGACTTGGCCATGGGGAGTTGACGGATTGTCCCGGTGACAGAGCCGGGAAGGAGGTAGGACCTTGCCGTTTTGACACCGGGAGACGGTTCCGGGCACTCTCGACCACTCTCTGTTAGCTGGAGGGGGTGACGGGCAAGGTTTAGACACAGGAATGGCCTAACGGGATAAAAGGGGGAAAGCTCACGTGGCATGCGGTTTCCGTTTCTCTTATGATTTTTTTGTTGTTTTAATTTACTTAAAACATGTTTTCTCAGAATCCTAGGTTGGTTGGAAAAGATTGCTCTTCTTTTTCGCAACTATGCTAGATCCCGGGTCGCCGGAGACCATCTCGTGCGGCTATAAGCCCTCGTTTTGCACCCGTATTTCGACATCCCAGGCGGACAGCCCGTGCGAGGGTCCTATAGTGCAAGCGGTTTCCACCGGCCTAAAAGAAAAATCGAACCTAAGGACCGAGCCTCGTCATGTTCGTTTTGATGCGTTAGCCATGTGAATAGTGAACCGAGCCGGCCACTAAGTCAAGATCGGGTCAAGAGTTCTAAGCATGACCTTCTCTTGCTTGCTTGCGCAAGGGATCTCGTGACGTTAGGCGTTGGCCGGGTCATATTGTCATGGCCGACGTATCAAAGGCGTGATGACATGGTGTCATGTGAGCATGGATGTATATCCTGGACGGAACATCGTTCTGGGTGTAGCTTCGAAATCAAGATCGTGTCAAGATTTTAGCATGACCTTTTCATCGCTTTGCTTGCGCAAGGGATCTTGAGTTCCGAGCCTTGACTCGTAAAATGGCCGGCATGGTATATGTATCCAGCCGTATGACACCTGACCGGGTAAAAACCAACCGAGTCCGGACAGAGTGTGACTCAAGACTCAAACGTGTGGTTGACGCTCGCTAGGATGGGATGTTTGGAATGATCCCGTGCGCGTCCAAGAGGCCTAGGAAGACCAAACGGATCGCAACCGAGACCACTCCGGCCGAGGGTTGTAGTGTGCAGCTGTATCCGAGGCAAGAAGCGCGTAGCGTGCGGTGTAACCGAGGCAAAGAAGCTGTGAGTAGTGTGCGGTGTAACCGAGGCAAAGAAGCGCGAGAATGCGGTCTCTAAAATTCTTTTTCCGAGTAAAACAGTGTTTTTGAAGAATTTTAAATGTATGCACAGATGTATATTGATGCATTTTTTTGTATTTTTATTTTTTTGTAAAATAAAAAGAAGCACGTGCACACACACACAATGCTTAAAGGAAGGGGTAAAATGAAAGTTTGACCCTCATCATTGTTTTAAAAATCTTTTGTTTTGTTTAAAAGTTTTTAAAACAAAATTTCCCCAAATGAGTCGCCAACCGAAATAGCCCGGATCCGAATAGGCTCGCAGCCCGCATCCGGCATCCGGCAGCTTTCGCGTTGGCGGCGGTCGTCCCGCCGTTTGCTTTCGCATTTTTGTAGAGTCGCCACGCCGTTTTTATTAAGCCCAAAACATTGAAAAGGGCATCGCTTAAAGATAATTTTAAACTGCTTTTTGTGTGATGAGATTTTGAGTTCGGAGGTCGATGACTCCTCGGGAAGAGAATATTAGAATATTAGAGCTCACTCCGAGTCGCCTCGTAAAACGAGTCTTTCTGATACCCCTAATATCCTTTAAATGTTGTGTGTGTGTGTGTGTGCTTTTAAAAATGCATGTCAGATCGGATGTCTACATTGTATGCTATGTATGGAAATGTATTGAAATAGTAATGGAAGGAAGCCTTACCAATGTTGGTTCGTGTCCGTCTTCCGCCGGGGAATAGTGTTTGAGGTCTGAGTAGCGTTCCGCACGGATTGGGATTGCTTCGGGAGATGCCTGCTGTCCGCGGACAGAGTTTCGGCGTGAGTTGAGGCTGTGCCGCGTTCGGCGCAGGTTCGGCGTGCGTGGGGATCGTTGGGATCACTCTGCAGAGGTTCGGCGTGCGTTGTGGTGGCAGAGTCACTCTGCAGCAGTTTCGCGTGGTTTGGGATCGCCGGTTTGACTCGGAAAGAGCCGGGACACCGTGGAAAGACCAGTGCAAGGCCTCTGAGTACCACGAGGGGCCTCAGAGTACCTCGAGAGTGCCTCTGGCAGCGCGGAGCCGTCGGAGCGCTCGGGAGGCTTCTGAGCACCACGAGGGGGCTCTAAGGCCTCTAAGGATCCGAAAGGGGCCGGGAATGCCTCGAGAGGACTTAGAGGGGAGCCGTAAGGCTAAGGGAGGAAGAGAGAAGAGGGAGGTGTGTCTGAAAATGGGAGGGGGAGCCCTCTATTTATAGTAGGAAAAAATTGCAAAGAGGTCCGTACGGACCTCCCTGGTTATCTAGAATTTTGGTTTTCCTCGATTTGAGGGAATATGTGATGATGGTGAATATTCTGTAATTATGGTGTTCCCTATGCAATAAGGTCCGTACGGACCATCTTGCATGCAAAGAGGTCCGTTCGGACCAACTAAGCATGAGGGTAATCATTTTCCCCGGGATTTGAGGGAATATTGTGGACTTTAAGAAGATTCAGTAATTATTAAAGCAAAGAGGTCCGTACGGACCATTATTGCTTCTCCAATTTCCTGAAAATTCCCGAAATGTCCTTTTGTCCCTTTATCCTGCAAAGGCTCCTCCCTTGGTTTGGTTGGGGGTTTAGAGAGGGTTTTGAGTGAGAGGGGTCGTCGAGACTGTGTTGATGAGTCTGCGGTGTTTCCCGTGTGTTTGAAAGGGTGTGATCCAGATTGGGGTACTTACAAGTACCAAAAGCTAAGGCCACGGAATTTCCCTCAGATGATTGGGATGGTCTGGTTATGCAGCAATTGTTCGAAGAAGAAGTCCAGGTGCCAGGCCTGATTGATCTCGGCTCGGTCCAAGAGATGATAGCAGCAATTGAGAAAGGAAAACAAAAACAGCATAGTTCCCGAGTCATGAGGCCACCAACAGCAAAGCCGCTAAAAAATTGGGAAAACCTCTCAGGCCCATCCGCGACCAAGGAGGAAATGATCACCAAGCTTGGATTGGTCCCCCGTCCCTTTGTGTCAATCTAGGACAAGTCCTCCCAGTCTCTTTGTTAAGATCGAGTCTCTAGGGTCGTCCGATGGCCTTACGCCTGAAGACTACGAGTCTGTAGCAAGCACTGTATTCCCTTTCGTTTTCAATGAAATGACGAACCTTTCTGAGTATCCCTTGATTGCCACTTTAACTAATGACGAATAAAAAAAAAAACACCTAATAATAATTCATTAGATAAAGAAGCAGACACATTAAACGAAAAAAAAAAATCAAACAACAAAAAAAAATCTTTAAGGTGTTGTCCTGGACAGAGGAAAATCGAGCCCAAGCCGCCGAAGAGATTTTGACAAGTGTGAATTTGGGAACCGCTTAAAGCCTAAAGAGACGCAGATTGGTGATTTCTTCGAAGGAATTGGAAAGGATGCTCGCAAAGTCCTACAAAATCCTCAACTCAAAGAAAGTAGCCCTCTTCATCAAAGAGAACATCATATGCGTATACGGGTTGCCACCGAAATCATTTCGTATAATGGATCCCACTTCAAGGGGAATGTGACAGATCACGCGTAATTCTGGATAACCCGTCACAAGTCATATCCTTACAGCCCCAAACCAACGGAGCCGTCAAGGCAAAGAAACAAGACTCGAAAATATCATCCGAAAATGGCTGTCCAAGGCGTAGATTGGCCCGAGAAGTTACACTCGGCACTCAAGCTACGTAACATCAGGCCAAACGGCAATCGGGGAAACACCGTTTGCCCTCACATACGGAATGGAAGCCGTACTCCCAATCGAGCCGGAAATACCCTCGCTCCGTATACCGCCGGAAAGCCGATCAACGAGGTCGAATGGCTCCAGAGTCGCCATGATGAATTGGCCCTACTAGATGAACGCCGACCGAAGGCCATGGAACACATCCGAGCCTACCAAGGAAGAATGGCGGAGCCTTCGACAAGAAAGTAAAGCATCGGAGATCCGAGAAGGTGATCTCGTTTTGAAAGAAAAGCCCCCAGCCCGTATCAACCCCTCGGCAAATGGGAGCCTCGTATGGGTTCGGGCCATATGTCGTCCCGTAAGATCTTCTCCGAGGAGCCATGCAACTTGCGTACCTCGACGGAATCCCTTTGTACACCCAAATGAATGGTGACAAGCCGCGCAGATACTACGCGTAAAAAAAACAAAAAAAAGAGTGCTAAAAGAGTAATACCCAACTAGGTTGAAAACCCGAAAAGGGCGGCCTAGGTAAAAACAGGTTGCACCAAAAAAAAAAAAAACAAAAAAAAACAAAAAAAAAAAAAAAAAAAAAAACAAAAAAAAAACAAAAAAAAAAAAAACAAAAAAATCAAAGTTGAACTACGAAGACCTCGAGCTCCTCAAAATGAGGGGAACGTGGCAATGAGACGGTTCGGTCTAAAACACAAATAAAAGTCATACTTTGACATCAATACACCGATCGTAATTACGAAAGCGTCTCGAAAAACTCAAGTAATTCAAATATTCATTACAAGTTAAAAACTTTTTGATGAGTCTAAGCCCGATTCATTCCTACAACCGGCAACCTGCTAAAAGAAATTAAGATACATAATCAAACTAATGTGTCTCGCCATGACAAGAAAGGGATACTCGGAAACCTCAAAGTCACTCCAAGCCACTCACGGCCTCTCCCCTCTTCTTCCCCTTCGAGTCTTCTTCTTCCGAACCGGAAAATGTCGTTCTTCCTCCTACGAAGCTCGTATAGGAACAGGATCTATTAAACCAGCCTCTCGTCAGGCCTTAGTAGCCCTAGCGTCATCTCTCATCTCCCCGTAGCCTAGCCGGTAGCATAGGAGCCCTCCTCTCCTCGTCTCTTGACGTAAGCCTCATAGTCGGCCACGCCGTCTCCGCTCCCGTCATGAGGGTTGGCCTCGCCTCGGCCCTCCTCCTCTCGTAAATGCCAGTCCTCCGCACCCACAATGGCCTCACGCCGTCTCAAAATAGCCACCTGGGTCTCTCCTGCATGCCTCTCATACCAATCCAGGTACCAAGTGGTCGTGAACACCGGTCTTGGACGCCGAGAATAACCCGAGGAGGAAAGGCATCATACCTCCATGCTCGGGAAAGAAATGGAAACACCGAGGATCATCCATAGAAACAGGAGCCACCACCCCGGTGGCTATATCATCAAAGCCCTCCAAAGGAACTCCGCTTCCAAGCCGAACTGTCTCGTAACCAAAGACGGAATATAGAAGCCGGACCGAGAAAGCCCCTAAGCATGACCACATGAGACCAATCCTCAAGCACTCTGCGAGTCTCCACCCGCCAACAAGGCACTGACCATCTGATATCTTCTGTCTGGAGACCAGCCATCCAACGCTCCCATGAGCCCTGATCATCAAAATCCACAGCAACCCCCCTCCTGGCAAATGTCCAAGGCTTGATCATGTCGGGAGTTTCCCGAAGAATCCCCAAACGCTCCATCAGCCACAGGGTCAAGAGGAACGGGCTGCCCACGTGCATATACCGCTTCCCGGTAGCCAGTCTATCGAGAGCATGAAAAGTCTCTCCCAAAATCAAAGGAACGACATCTCTCGCCTGTGCGACAGTGAACGACAACATCCAGCAAAGACCGATGGCAAATCTCGAAGGAATAGACCATGAACAGGGTGCCAAATATACAAAGTGCAAAGGCATCCCAATAGGCATCATCCACCAAGCCTAGGCCCCTAAACCTATTAGGAAGGCATGAAATATCAAAATGATCGGGACCACGGATCATACCTTGCACTTCCTCCGGGGAAAGATGAAGGAGGACGCACAATCTGTCAACAAAAGAAGCCCCTCCGGCAAAGGAACCGCTTATCTCTTCCACCTCCGACCACCAAGCAAGGCCCGAAACTCTTCGACACGGAACAATCTCGTTGAAGGAAAGGCAAAAGACATGCCTTCTAGTGTCCCAAAATGAGGAAGAAGCCCTCAAAAGCTCATAATCCGGAATCAATTCCTTGAGAGACCATAAGCACTTCACCTTGTACCTTTCTTCAAAGAAGGACCTCCTCTCATGCATAATCTCCTGGGACCAATCCTTGAACTTGTTGAAGAATGACATTTGGGATTCTTGGGACAATTTTGATGGAGCTTTTCTAAGGTTTTCCATGGTTTTTCTCTTTCTCCCGAAAATGGCCGTTTGGACCGGAGGTTGAAGAGGATATTTGAATTTGAAATAAAGTGAGACCAGATTCGAAGCAAAATTAAAGGACAATGTCGATGCAGACTCCTCCGCGCGGACATGATTGTCATTTATCGAAAAATCTGCAATGCCCAAGCCGCTACACCAAAAGAGGAATATTCCGTCCCGTTGCTCGAAACCCGTGCAAAAACCTCCCCAAACCACCCATATACTAAACACCCTTGCAAAAAAAAAAACCAAGGCTCATGCAACACTGCATTCATACTGCATTGCATTCATAAAATAAAATCCTAAATTATTACATTCCAATAAAAAAAAAAAAAAGTTCCTATGCATGCACGCATATCATCCATCATCTAAAAAAAAAAATCCTACATTCATACATCCTACGGAAGCAAAAACTCCGTTCCATTTTTCATAAGACATGCATACATGCATTCATCAAAAAAAAAAAAATGCATTCCTAAGGGAGTAAAAACTCCGTCCCGTTTTCATAAAATAACATGCATTCAATCAACGGGAGGAAAAATCCGTCCCACTTTTCAAAAAAAAAAAAATCAATCAAAAATCATACATTCATCTCATGTTGGCAAAATGCCAATTCTTTTCTCAAGCAAAATGCACATTTTGGAACACCAACAAATTTATTGCAACATGCAAAGCATCAAAATCAAGATTCAAAGCCAAGAACATCAATCATTCGAATTTTCAAAAAAAAAAATCAAAAATCACCCAAAATTCAAATCTCAAGCAAAAAATCAACAAAGGGAATGAAAAGATTCGAAGTATACCGTTCGGAGACTCGGATCAGAAGCCCAATGTTGCCAAGCATCGGGGTAGGGCTCCTCCGCAATCGATTGCGAAAGAGTATAGTGCCTCCTCATCCGACGAGCTCCAATCGTCTCTCCGCCAACGGGCCACGTCCCTGGCCTTGAAAAGCACCTTCCCGTGTTCCATTGCTCGAAAATCGAAGAAAATCGGAAGATTTCAAGCTTTTTTGCCCAACAATGGCGGTTTTTTGCAGCTTTTCTCTCTCGCTCTCGTAATTTCAGAAAAACTGAATGGGGAAGAGGAAGGGCGTTGGCCCTCATTAAAACCCTCTGGAACACGCTCCTATCCGCGCGGATAGGATTGTCAGGGTCAAAATGACCCTTTTGCCCTTTAAAAATCTGGGACTCTGCAGTTCAGTCCCCAACTTGACAAAGTTAACCAAAGTTAACCAAAGTCAGCCCCTTGTCAAGAAAATCATTCCCCAGCAGTCAAACGTAAGACCGATCTCCCCGAGAAAGATAACGAGTTCCCGTATCTTTCATCAAAATCATCCTCCGGCAGTCAAACGTAAGACCGATCTCCCCGAGAAAGATAACGAGATCCCGTATCTTTCATCAATTTCCTAAACGGCAGTCAAACGTAAGACCGATCTCCCCGAGAAAGTTAACGGAATCCCGTTTCTTTCATCAAAATCATTCCCGACAGTCAAACGTAAGACCGATCTCCTTGAGAAAGATAACGAGATCTCGTATCTTTCATCAAAATCATCGCCGGCAGTCAAACGTAAGACCGATTTTCCCGAGAAAGATAACGGAATCCCGTATCTTTCATCAGAATTATTCCTCGGCAGTCAAACGTAAGACCGATCTTCCCGAGAAAGATAACGAGATCCCGTATCTTTCATCAAAATTACCCCCGGCAGTCAAACGTAAGACCGAACTCTCCGAGAAAGATAACGGAATCCCGTATCTTTCATCAAAATCCTTCCTCGGCAGTCAAACGTAAGACCGATCTTCCCGAGAAAGATAACGAGATCCCGTATCTTTCATCAAAATCTTCCCCGGCAGTCAAACGTAAGTCCGATCTCCCTGAGAAAGATAACGAGATCCCGTATCTTTCATCAAAATCAATAAACGGCAGTCAAACGTAAGTCCGATCTCCCTGAGAAAGATAACGAGATCCCGTATCTTTCATCAAAATCATCAAACGGCAGTCAAACGTAAGACCGATCTTCCCGAGAAAGATAACGAGATCCCGTATCTTTCATCAAAATTACCCCCGGCAGTCAAACGTAAGACCGAACTCTCCGAGAAAGATAACGGAATCCCGTATCTTTCATCAAAATCCTTCCCCGGCAGTCAAACGTAAGTCCGATCTCCCCGAGAAAGATAACGAGATCCCGTATCTTTCATCAAAATTACCCCAGGCAGTCAAACGTAAGTCCGATCTCCCTAAGAAAGATAACGAGATCCCGTATCTTTCATCAAAATCATTAAACGGCAGTCAAACGTAAGTCCGATCTCCCTGAGAAAGATAACGAGATCCCGTATCTTTCATCAAAATCATCAAACGGCCGTCAAACGTAAGGCCGACTCTCCCCAGAAAGATAACGAGATCCCGTATCTTTCATCAAAATCATCAAACGGCAGTCAAACGTAAGACCGATTTCCCCGAGAAAGATAACGAGATCCCGTATCTTTCATCAAAATCATCAAACGGCAGTCAAACGTAAGACCGATTTCCCCGAGAAAGATAACGAGATCCCGAGAAAGATAACGAGATCCCGTATCTTTCATCAAAATCATCCAACGGCAGTCAAACGTAAGACCGATTTCCCCGAGAAAGATAACGAGATCCCGTATCTTTCATCAAAATCTTCCCTGCAGCCAAACGTAAGACCGATTTCCTGCACGAATACGTCTCGATTTTCCTCAAGAAAGTGGCTAACAAAATCCCTGGCAAAGTTAATCGGAATCCCAAAAGCCAACAAAATCTCGAGAAGAACTCGAACTACGAAAGGGCTTCGATTCCCACTAGGGATACGTAGGTAGCCTATCACTAGGTCCAGCCCCTCGACCAAAATGGTCACCCTCTCCTTCGGCAGCAGACAAAGTCCACCGAAAGGCCATTTCACAATCAAGGTCCGAGGCACCTAAAAAGCCATCATCATCCAGGTTTGAGGCACCTAAAACGCCATCATCAAGGTCCGAGGCACCTAAAACGCCATCTCCAAGGTTCGAGGCACCTAAAACGCCATCATCAAGGTTCGAGGCACCTAAGACGCTATCACTAGGAATGCGATAAATTGCAATCATCCCCAGCAGAGACCGAAAATGGTCATTCCTATCCCCGGCAGAGCGGATAGCCATCGAGCCCAGAAAATGGTCATCTCCATCCCAGCAGAGCGGATAGCCATCTGACCGAAAATGGTCATTTCCTATCCCCAGCAGAGCGGATAGCCATCAGACCGAAAATGGTCATCTCCTATCCCCAGTAGAGCGGATAGCCATCTGACCGAAAATGGTCATCTCCTATCCCCAGCAGAGCGGATAGCCATCCAAGCCAGAAAAGGGTCATCTCTAATCCCAAATAGAGTTTCTCTCCAAAGAACCAAGCTGAGAACTCGCTCATCGTGTTCGAGGCACCTAAAACGCCATCATCTCCGTGGTCAAAGACCCGAACTACGACTGGCTTGATTCCCATTCGGGATACGTAGGTAGCCTATCGCTAGGTTCAGCCACCCGATCACTCGATCATCCCGCCAAATATGGAGCCTTACTCTTATCGACGACCCCGCTTCCTTCGAAAGCGCCGTCGCCGAGGGGCTACTGTAAGTGCTCCAATTTGAGCTTGTTAGAATTTTCGTTAGAAAATTAACGAAAGTTATAACATTTCTAACAATTCCTAACAATACTAACATTTCTAACAAAGTGAGGGAAAAATGGGCATTGCTATTTAAAGATAAACCTTTAAAGGAATCTTAAAAAGCAAAAAGAATTAAGAAAATCCCAAACAAAGCTTGACAAGTTGAAAAACATTTTCTGCTGATATTTTTGAATTTTATTCCTCGTGTCCAAAGCCTGGAGCCGCATTTAATGAACAAGGCACGCCACCAATCCCATCCGCGCGGACATCTCTCGTCATTTCCGAGGGCTATAAATTGAGCCCTCCACACACAAAATAAGGAGCAACAACACAATTTGCATCGAACCTCTCGGGCGAAATATAGAGAGAAAACAAAGGAGAATTCACTTGAATTGTCACCATTTTCTCTTGAATATTTTCCAACTCACACTCACTCTCAAATTCAAACCCTAAACACATTCAAGCCTCAAACACTCAAATATTCAAGCCAAATCCTCAAAATACAAAGAAGATAGGTATAACCTCCCTCTTCTTACCCTTAAATCTCTCATCC